>JANIJG010021181.1:101944-158096 GCA_024611175.1 Megaceryle torquata
TAACATATAAAAAAAAAAAAAAAAAAAAGAAAATAAATAAAAAAAAAAAAAAAAAAAAAAAAAAAAAAAAAAAAAAAAAAAAAAAGAAGAAAAAAAGCACCATAGATCTTTGGGGAAAACAGATGTAGGAAGCCTTAATTTTCTTAAATGACCAGCTAAACAACCACAGATAATAGAAGGTGCAGCAGGCAAACATTATCCTTGGTCAGGGATCACAGTCTTACCTTTTGCACTGAACTTAGCAACTGTTCCTGCCTTTTTGCTGCATTAAATGTGTACCCCTCCTCCCTCCTCAGGCTTTTCCTTCAGGCAGCAGTCAGCCATACTTTGTCCAGTAGAAAAATCTGACATGCAAGGCCAGGCTCCAGGATAAAGGCAGTTGACTAATGATCACAATCAAACTCACAGACTGCCATGGCATTGATTTAGCATATATGTATGTATCTAGCCATCTATTCCATGTATGCTAATTATATAAAAATGTACATAGCCTTATTTTTCTTCATTAGTCCATAATAGTTATTTTATAACACAAATTTCATTTTTAGAAAGGGAATTCCCGGTTGAAGTGTATTTGAGAGACAGATATATGTTTGATATATTGCGCACATATAAGGGAGCCCTATAAAGCCCTTATCAATTGTTGTTATCGCACAGCTCAGTAGATTGGCTTGACTAGATCTCCTGAGGTCCTTCCCAGTCTGAGTGATCCTGTGAAACCAGAGAGAAGCCAGTAGAGTTGTTCATATATTTCAAAACCTCATTAATTTGGCAAGGATATTTTATAACTTCTGCTTTTCAAATTTAGCATGTACTGCCATTAACTCTCTTGGAATCAACCTTCAAAAAGCTGAGATAACAGCATCACAAGTGAAAATGAAAGAAACCACAATCAGCCAATCAAGTATGGTGATATTCTTGTCCCAAACAAATAAGATTAACCTGAGTGAAGACTTCTCTAAGTAAATTCCATTTCCGTACAGAAAAATAAGTGTACTTAAGGATGCTTTTGTTATATTTACAAGTATGTCAGTCTATTCATTGCTTCGAGGAAGGTGATAACTCTCCATGAACACAGTTCTTAGGTAGAGGTGTTTGAAGATTTTAGAACTTGGGCCTGGATCCTACAAAACTAGGTACCTAACTAAGAGCAAAACTGACTTGGGCTGCCTGGATAGCAAAGGGAGAGGGAAGCTGCTTGGACCTTGAGACAGTAATATGGATGTACTTCTATCCTGATAAACAGAGAGTGCTGTCAGAATGACCAGTATATATGCTTAGCATAAGTCTAACCTGTAGGAGGGTATTTTTTATTGTAACACAAGTAAGTAGATTTTCTCCTGAGCCACTCAAGTAAATTTAGGAACAATTTGTAAGCACATCATAAAACAACATTGAATTAGTATGTTCATTTCATGGGCAGTTAACCTTTATGTCTCTTTAATAATTGATTGCTTTAATACTTTGTTAATATTATTAGTTTCATTAGTTTATGATCTTTTTTTCTCACCTTTGGCCTTTTATTACATTAGGTCTATAAATTTTCATAGAATTGATTAGTTACAAGAAAGAAGTTGTTATGCTCTAATACTATTCTGCCTTTCATGGAAGGGAAACACTTCTAATTTTGTTACATATCTCTCTTCACAAGGATAACTGAAATACAGCAATTACTAATTAAATTACTATAGCTTTGCAAGTTCTGTCAAAATGTTATGATTTATAGTTTTGGTCCAAAAAAAGTAGTAAACCTAAGATATTTTTATAGTTATGTTATTAATTTATAATGCTGTATTTTAATTTTTTCCAATAATGTGTCATGACCTCTAAATATCTCCAATTAAGTTAGTTAATCATGCAGGAACAAAGACAACTTGTTACCATATAATATATTATAGTCTGGACAAGAAAAGAGCAAAAGGGTCAGCTCATGCATTTCATACTATATGTTGCATCAGAATGAAAAAATGAATAAAACCCTGAAATGTCTCTGTAGGAAGCATTATCTAGTCCATTTAGTTTCCCAATAAAGTGTGATTTTAAAAGTATTTTGAGATGTGAATTAAATAAATTTTTCACATGATCAGCACACTGAGATCAGCAATGAGATCTATGGTTCAATGGCTTCTTTGCTTCTTTGTTGTTGAATTTTTTCTATCATCCTAGGGGCCTGACTGGCTTGGTTAAAATTCATTAACTGCCTTGACTGATTTAACATTGCTACTGACTAACATTGCTCCCAAATTGCAAATGAGCTTGATCCAACACCCAGTAAATTGAATGGAAGTGTTCCCAGTGGCTCTGACTGATACTGTTTGTATCATTTATTAGGGCATTTTGTTTGGCATTATTTGAGAAGTCCTATGGTAAGATTCACACCTTTTTATCTGCATTAGGTTTGCTTTCCAAAATTCTGTAATTCCTAGAAAGCTTTATTAAAGATTTGCAGAAACTTAGCATTACTTGAAGACTAGTAATACAATAGACTATAAAAGAGATTGCACTGCAGATATAAAGCTAGAACAATCCGGTAACAAATAAAATTTCAGAGCATGCTCTTTCTTACTGACCTCTTCAGCTTCACTGGACAATTTTCAAATAATCTTAAGCTTACAGAGTAATCACTCAACTTGATACAGCAACTGGGTTCAGACTGGAGTTGTGACACATCTGCACATTAGCAGTCTACTGCTTTATTGGTCATCACAGAATGGTCATCACAGTTACATTAACTAAATTTCATTTCTTTTATATAAAATAACATTTTAATGCTGCTTTTTGTACCCTCAATAACCTAGTAAGCAAGATGTTTTTTGTAATGGATTTTTCTGGCAAAAATTGTATTATGTAAATGTACCCAGTCCAAGGCAATTTGTGCTAATGGCCAGTAACCATATTTGGAATATGACTGGTTTAATTGCCAAAATTAAGCCAATTTCTTCCATATGTCAGTAAAGGTGGATGTTCCAAGAAGATCAGATTCTGTGTGTATACAATTTAAAGCCTGGTCTGTAGAAGTTAATTTAGAGTAATTTCTATACCATTAAAAGGGAAAAAGCCTTAAATGTAAATATTAAGATATTTGGAGAGTAGATGTCAATATATATCATGGTTAGGGAAAATACTTTCAAGTTCATGCTTGTAGTATAACATGTTTCACTCAAAGTTTAAGCAGCAAGTCAACTCAGCTGAGCTAAACTGCTTTACATGAAGCTTTACTTTTTCATTCAGATTCAAGGAGTCATTAAACATATCCATGTTTAATATCCAACTTTTTCTTAAAGTTTTATCTCATGAAGATTACTGATGCAGTTTAACATGAACCGATTCTAAAGTGAATGTGGGGAACTGTCAAGAAAAACTAAATTGATTTAATCAGCACTAGCTTTCCTTTTGTGACACTTCACTAAGTTCAGTAGACTCATTTCTTGCCCATAAAACAGAATCAAAATCAGACCCAGAAATATTTAATTAGCTAATATTCAAGGAATATATTTTTAATAAATGTCATAAATGTTTCAGTTTACCTATGCTGTACCTCCTAGGATGAATGCCTTTACTTAGATCATACTGTTTGTTGAAAGAATAAATAAGAAAATAAAACCAACTGAATTATTTTTTGAAGAAACATTATAAAGGTTTGCTGTTAATTGAGAAAACTCTATTTTTATTTTCATCTGATTCACTCTTAGGAGCAATTAGAGCCCATTCACTCTTAGAGCTGGTTCACTCTTAGGAGCAATTAGGAGATGCTAAACCTAAACTTCCTATAGTGACTTGGGAAGAAGGCAAATGCTGTCATTTGGAGTTGACTGGCAAGGACAGACACAAACGAGAAGATGTTGCAGGAAGCTGAGCATCTCCACATTGCAAATACATCTATTATGGTTGGAAGTGTGGAAATGGTGACTGTTTAGTGTATGAAGAAGTTCCTTCCAAAATTGCATGCTGTTTTGTCAGTCACTATTTTAATTAGCTGTTGATCCCTAAGGGAAAGGTCTTAGAAGTGTCTGCACACTTGGGCCACTTAATGGGATGGAAACCTAGCCAAAAGTGTTAGAATTGCACAGTTACATATGCAGGTTTGCAGACAATCAAACATCCCCAGAGTTTGTGGGCCAGATTACCAGATCCAAAATCATTAACCCTACCTAGGTGCTGCCATGAACACAAAGAGACTGCAAACAGAGCCCTAACATGAGTGAAGCCTGTAACAAACAGTTACATTTGTGTTAACTTTTTCCTTAAAAACACCCCCACACCCTCCCCAAACAAAACAAAACAAAACCACCATAAACCAAACAACAAAACACAAAAAAACCCCCACAAAATCAGGAGGGGGGAAAAAAAAAAAGTTTAAAATAGATTTAACTCATGACTCTTACTGAACTTCTGTGGTGACTGCTTACAACTTAAATTACTTCAGCATTTTTAAATAGCACACACTACATTCCCTGTCCACAAGTGTACGTCACTATGGTCCGTAACCTTATCTTTAGATCAGGATGAATGGCTCGTTACTGATTAAATTTTTCCTGGAATATAATGCATACACATGGAAGAACACAATATGGACTCTTCA
Organism: Megaceryle torquata; assembly: GCA_024611175.1. Taxonomy (NCBI): domain Eukaryota; kingdom Metazoa; phylum Chordata; class Aves; order Coraciiformes; family Cerylidae; genus Megaceryle; species Megaceryle torquata. The sequence goes on from JANIJG010021181.1 coordinate 106,527, forward strand.
CAAGATGGGTGCAGTTACCATTTTGAGCTGGTGTTTTGTAAGACAATTTTTTTTCCAACTAAATTACAGATCATTTGGAAAATAGGTTAGTTAATTCTAGTTACTAAGTGAATGTTAACTCAGCTAAATCCCTCTTGCCTTTTATGTACTAAAATGCTAGATTATAGGTACTAGCTACAGAACATTTTGCTTAATACTGTATAAAATACTGATAGACTCTGACCTTCCATTATGCTGCAAAGCATTTTTGGTGTCCTAGGCATTTGTATCTTCCTCATTTATGAGGAAGAATCAAAACAGGTTTAGATTTACTTGCTGGTTCAGGTTTCTACTCAATGATGCTGATGTTTTTGATATTTTAGTGACATGATATGGTGAGATACAAGTGAAGTTAAGGGTGCCTAAAAACTACAGATGGCTGTCCTTTCTGGATTGTGTGTGATGGATTTCCTAGGGTATTAAAAATTCTAGTACAATTTATAAATCTAAAAAAAGGAGCTTTTTGACAAATATTGAGATGCATGCATAAAATCAAAATTACATTTCTGGGTTGACTTGGTATCAAAAGCCTTCTTTAGAAGACACTTAAAACAATTTAATAATAAAAAAAATCACAAAAGTCAAAGGATATCCTATAATGACATTTTAAGTCTTCCCTGGTAATTTGTGACATATTGTACAAATCTTCTTTGCTGTTCTATGCATACACACATATGTCCTGTAACATCTAGAATAAAGCAGCTTTTGCTTGGAACATATCAGCCAGGGGATTTCTGAGAGATCATAGTTTTGTATCTGACTAAGCAAATAATTTCTGCCTTTCAAAGGTGAAAACTAGGAATGATATTTAGTGTTCACTAATCATTAAGTCAAATGGTCCATCTGAGATAATTATCAAAGATGGTAGAAAGCAGTCCCTCTATTGGAACTAGTATTTGTACCAATTTATGTATGGCTGATTCTGCATTCTTGTGAGTCTAAATGTAGAAAAAGATCAGAAGCTCTGAGCTGATAGAGAGACATTTGACTGATTTGACTCATTTTTCTACCTTGAATGCTAGGACCCTCCCTAGGAAAACTTCTTTGAGAGTGTTTGATAAGACACACTTAAATAGGCATCAAGATGTTAAGGCAGAAGAGAAACCCTATCAGGTCTCGTATTATTCTGTACACTGAAGTGTTTATTATCCTAAGGAACAGTACTGGTCACAGTAATGTTTTATTGGTCACAACAGGTTTTCCTGATAATAAAGAATGGATTTTTCCATTATGTCACTCCATAACAAGCACTGAAGAGCAGCTAAACTGTGGCAACTTAAACGAAGATCCCTACCGCCCTGGATGTTTTATTGCTTGTGATAGGCAGTTATCTGATAGAGGTGTGTTCAGCTGGAAAAGCATTTCTCGAGCCACTGAATCCTGGCATCCTATGCCCCCCTCATCTCTGATTAAGACAATACTGTAATATCAACTCCATTTACCTTTCAAACCACAACCTTCACAAACACCCTATTATAAATCTATAAATCTATACAGTAGGATAGAGCAGAAGCCACAAGCTATAATGAGCCATAGGGGAACTCAAGGTCATCACCATGTCTGAGACGCCTTCAATTTAAGAGACTTTGTTAGCTGACAGAACTGGATTTGGGAGAATGCATCCCTTAGATAAGGAAAGAAAGGAGATGAGCTATCATTGTCTGATGTAATCTTCTTTCTTCAGTGTGTTAACCTTAAAATTGGAAATAAGGTAAGGTGGCTTCAGAACAGGCTAACTGTGAAAGGACACAGGGCAGTGGGCTGTGAGCAGACAGTTGAGCTCTACCAGCTGGAAGACAGTCAGAAAGCAACTGCACTAGAAAATCTATTTCTTGATGGACTGTAAATTAATTAAATAGTAGTGTTGTGATCCAATTTCCTTGTCCCTTGCATTCTGTCTAGGTACCCATGTGGCTTGGGCAACAAACTCAAGAGAACCAGAAGATCTGATTGTCTTTGTAGAAATAAACAGAAGTATAAACAAAAAAGATGTCAGCACTATAGTTCAGCTGAAAAAGAAGTAGAAAAAGAGTATGAAGCAAGTTTTACATAATGACTGAGAAAGGAGCAGTAGTAGGAGCCATAAAAGCAGCAGCTTCAGTAGACTTCTTACACGGTGAAACTGTCCAAACACTTTAGCCTGCTTTTGAAAGCAGATGGACAGCTCCAGTTTGCAGCATTCCTTTTATACATTTTTATAATGCATTCACATTTTCATTCACAACTATATTTATTATCAATGACAGTGTAAAGTTTTAAGAACTTTCTTTTGCTTGAAAGAAATTATCCTTGTGTTGGCTTGGGAAAGGGGGGGAGGTGACTTTCAGGAATATGCAGTTCCAGCTAGCCTTCAGCTACTTTCTGCTGCTTCATCTTCACACTGTCTACTCTGGAACATAAACACACACACACACAAAACCCCGCCTCTCAGAGGAGGTGTCCTTCTGACTCTGTAATGAAATGCCACTAAAATAGCCTGCAATCAGCACTGGGGAAAAAAGGGATCACCAGTACAGAAAAACAGAGTCATGTTTCAAAGACTGACAGCATGCCTAAATCTGGATGCCACAAAACAAAGGCCAAGTCCCACTGCAGCTAACAGCAAACCTTCTCTTAAGTTCAGTGTGGTATGTGGAGGTAAAACTGAGCTTTCATATTCTCTGGGGAAGAAGAGTGCAGAGGGGTATAAAAGGTGACCATCAAATAAAGTCTACCATTTAGACCGTGGAAAACAGTAGCAGCAACTTTACAGAGTGTATTAAGGTAAGGCTCCTGGGAGTACCTTCCTATTTTACCACTTATTTGAGGGAAGAAGTCACTTTAGACCTGATTTTGAAAGTATTAGTTTTGTTTAGTCAGCCAGCTGAGGACCCTGGTTCTTGCAGTAGATATACACATCAATGGAACTATGCCTGTGTGAATATCTGCCTTAACAGAGATTTTAATCCACTGAAGCAGCAGGAATTTAATGTGATTTAAGATCAAGACCCTGTTTTCACAACAGTTAAACAGTTATACCTACTTTGATTCACAAGGGATTGAGAACGAAGCTTACTTTATTTTATTTCTCAGCAGTCTGTGATTTTATTTATATAAACCAGTATTTGTTCATAAGAAAATGAACACAGCTCTCTGTACTTTGGATTTATCGTAAGGGCTGGAAGGCACAAGCACTGTAATGAAATTCATTTCATTAACATCATCCAGCCTTTTAGGTGCCAGCAGAAATTCTTATGTGTGACAGTCTCTGAAATGAAGAATAAAGTAAGGGAGAAAATAAAGTAAAAAAATAATAAAAAAAAAAAGATCAATGCAAATGTTAGAACTGAAGTACAATGTTTTGCAAATCCAGACCAATGAGGTTCTGTCATTAGTATGGTTTCAACAAAACAGCAAAAAAAAAATTACTCACAGGAAGAAATTAGGTAGTTGAGATAAAAAAGGGACATAACAAATATGGTTACAGATACATTAAGAGAGTGTTTTATCCTAAGGGCATAAAGATTTGTAGTCTCCTAAATATCCCACAACACATTCTGATTTTGATGGGGCACTGTTAAACACTATGGCAGGTGAAGAACTCCATCAAAATGTGTTAATCTGGCCCTTGGGATGTTTTAGGAATTCCTGTGGAAATAACGACAGAAATGCTCAAATTCACAGAGAACAATTATGAAGTGTTAAAATGGGTGTTAAAGATTTCTGAAGTTGTCTGATATAACATAATAAAGTTGAAACAGAGAATTTAAACACCACTTTGGCATAATACTGTCTTTCCTAATCATAATTTCCATCTGGATGCTGAACTGAATTTTGATGATGATAAAAAGTGGAGAATACAGACTGCTCTATGGCTGGGCAGTGATGTCTTTTTATCTTATTCATTAGTAATGACAAAATACTTCACTCTTAGTTTATATGAAGTTACTTAACTTACAGAAGAAAGCTCTCACGGCTGTCTGCACAAGAATTAAAGTCTTCCTCTGAACATGGATTATGGTGTGCACATAAACACATCTAAACTGCAGCTAGTGTGCTCAATAACCATATTTACATGATGTAGCATATAATATAGGCCTAATTTGTACAATTATCATGAACTGATCATGGTGCATGTAAGAGCCTGACTATTGTGTGCCTCAAACCTTGGTGATAAAGTCCGGAAAGACCTGTCTGGAGGGGAAAAGTCTTGATTGCTCCCAATGTTTCTGTGACACACACACCCCCCCACACACTTTGTCTCCTTGCAGATATGCTTTAACAAAAGGAAGAGAGAAATTCTGCATAGGTGGGACTCTGTCTTTTCTTTAGTTAAGTGCTCCTGCTGACCGCGCTATGGGGGGGTGGATGGCAGGTGCCACACTACTTCTAGCTCATGGGGCTCATGCAATCAACACCAGTTCCTGGGGAAATTGGGAATGCCACCCAGATATCTCGAGGGTATAAAGAGACAGAAAAATATTGATTGGTGTGCATCCACCACTGACGAACTGAAGGCTTGGACTGATCCAGTGAGATGTCTCTGGATCCACAGCTGGTGAGAACCTTTTCTCTTTATCTTTCTCTCTTACTCTCTCACTCCCCTTTTCCATAAATTAATTGCCTATGAAAATAACACCTTTATCCGTACCGTTTGTTGATTGTTCCATTAGGCAGAACTAATAAGTTCTTTTGTTATCGTTCCTCGGAGTCACTGTCGTGACTTTGCCGCTCCAGCTGCCCTGCTGTGCAGGGACAGCCTCTTTCGGGAATCACAAAGATTCACCTCCCTCCTTGTCCACTGAGTGGGGCAAGACAGGGCACAGTTCCTATGGAGGACTTCAGGACCACATTGTAAACTCATCTCAAACCAGTAAGTATAAAAGTTTCTTGCCACATCAGATCATCACATATTCTTTATCAGATGGATACTTTAGAGAAGAAAAAAAAAAGAATCAGGGAAACTTCATGTTTTATCAGAAATATCTTTTCCCTCTTCTCGGTCGGAACATAGAGTGCCATTTTCAGTCCAGCAGAATATGTATCAAAGACAGAAAAAAATATATTATTTAAAAATCTAGCTCTCAATGGAAGCGGTATTTTTCTGAAAGAGAAAATATAGCGAAACTATAGCCCAATGGTTTTTTTATTCCCAAATATTGCATATTCCCACGTTTCAGTAATCAGAATCTTTCTTGTATGGTTACACACCAAGCAGATACTAATGAAGCAATTGAAATCCAGGCTGGTAAACACAACATATATCTCAAAATACTTAATTTCACTGAAGCAACTCTAGCATCAACACTATCTTTACTTGTATTGTTAGTCTGTACCATTGATAGGATCGAGGCACTCTCTTGCATGCCTTAGGTAGAATTTATATATATGTACATATCTACAACATAGATGTGTTAATGTGAATTAGTGACTGTCACTGAACTGCTGCTACCTCGAACAGAGATCTCAGGTAGGATTTGTCTCTTCTTCCTTCTAGATCTGTACGGGTTGGGTATCAGGTGTGAGTTACACAACTCGGATTTCTTTCATGATTGATGACAGAAAGAAATAAATGCTTCCTAAAAGAGATTCACCTGACCTATCTCAGACCTCTATCTCAAGAAGAATTTAACAACCCTCTGAAGCTGTTTATCTCCATTGACAGGAAAGACAAATGACTAGTGTGAACATAATGATCTGCCTTTGACACCAATAGGTTATAAAGGATGATTCCTTTCTGTTCTAACAATCAGTTGGTACTAAAGATCTCTAGCAGTGCTTGAAGGGCTTCCTTCCATTCTTTGGGACTGGTTCCCAAAATTCACATTCACATATACAAACTGCTGTGAAGCAACTAATTAGCAATACAGGCATCTGACAAGACCTGCCTATATGGTCCAATATTTTGTTCTGGATCCCTAGAGAAAGCATTGCCTTCATTGACACTCCTGATCAATTTTTTTTTTTTTTTAATATTTCCAAATATTTTAAAGGAATTTTGCACGTTAACATTTTTGAACACCAGGTGGTTCAGTTTGTGCAGCACAGTTTACTCTTCTGAGTTGCATTCTCTCACAGAGAGTCTTCTGTAACTTCATGTCTCCTGGAGTCTGTTGCATTGAACAGACAAGTGAGCATGGCAAACAGTGATGGAGCCTGGTCAAGGAGACTCTTTGGTGTGCAACTACCTGCCTGCCTATAAGCGTTATGAGATGGATTGTTTACAGACTGGGTTGGGGAGTTTTCTCTGTACAAATTCTCTGTACAGCCACAGCCTAAATCTACATAGGCGGATGATTTTTCTTTCTGGCAATAGTTGCCTTTCTGTGGAGTACAAGTACTTGCAAGTAATGCTATTCACGTGGAAACATTCCTTGACCTTCTACATCTGTACAGAGTTACCAGAGAAAAAAGAAGGAGAATAATAGCATATTACTGCATATTACTTGTGCTTTATATTTTTCTGTTGATTTTAGACATGAAAATAAAATCCCATACTGGACATGAGTAAACATGCTATCATAAATTCCTTTTTTTTAGGATAACATTGATGATAATCCTAGAACTGGATTCACTACTTGGAATTTAGCATTGCACTGAAGCACATATACAGTTTATTAAACTTGTCAGCAATAGCAATTTTTGGTTTCTCTGTAGTGAACATTTTAATGTAAAGTTAAATTACTACTCAGAACCATAGAAAGAAACTCTTTATTATTTGAATTTTTAAAGCCTTACTATAAATTGCTAGAGGTGAATTGCACACTAACACTATAAAAATAAAATGGAAAACCTCTAAAGTGCTGCAATCCAGAAAATATATGCACTGTTATCACAGATCACAAATGCAACTACAGATAATTTTAAACATATGGTAAGCTTCTCCTTAAGTACTTTTATTTTAGGAAGTATAACTGTGCTCTAAATCTTACTGTAGTCACAGAATAATTTTGCTTTGAACATTTGTGTAGGTAAACCTAGTGCTGCTCATAATGGTATTTATTGAAGCTGCATTGGTTTACAATTTGCAACTCATTAATTCAGTATATAATTCCAAATAAACAAGGAGTTTCTCGTGTAGCTATTTAACTCTACAGCAATACATTGCTGTAACACATTAGCTATCAACATTGTTTAATGAGTAGCAGAACTAATGAGGTCCAGCGTGTCTATGAGTTACTTTGTGACATTTCTCTATACACCAGTGTGTCATGCTGCTGTGTTCCACATCCTCAGCCTCTCTGCCTCCCTTCTTTTCCAACCACTACCTGTCTGCTGAATTTAACTGGAATTAGTCAATGGATTTTCCATACAAGAATTGGATGAAAAGAATTTGAAAATACCACAGTAACAACCCTCAAAGGAATAAGACATCACTAAGTTAAGCCAATGTGTGTGCTTTTTTTAAAGTTGTAATTCTATAAAGAAAAAAAAAAAAAATTAGAAGGTCAGAATCAAATCATAGAATGACAAGCATAGAACAGCCCAGGTTGAAAGGGACCTTGAAAGATCATCTGGTCCAAACTTCCATGAAAAAGCAAGTCTAGATGAGATTATGTAACACTATCTCCAAATATATCTTGAAAACTTTGCATTCATTGATGGGGAGTCGACCACATTACTGGTGAGGTTGTTTCAAAGACTGTTCTCAGTGTAAAAAAATTCTTTCTTAGGTCAAGATGAACCTCTCCCAGTGCAACTTGTACCCACTGCCCCCCATCTTCTCCATGTGGCTCCTTGTGAAGACAGAGTCTCCGGCCAATTTGTGGTGAAGATTTTGGTTTAGGATTTTTTAAAATCCTGACAGGTTTGAGGATTAGGCCCATGTGAACCTCATGAAGTTCAGAAAGGTCAAACACAAGGTCCTGCACCTGAATAGGGGCAATTTCAAACATTGATACAGACTGGAGTATGAATGGGTTGAGAGCAGCTCTGGGGAGAAGGACCTGGGGATACTGGTGGATGAAAAACAGACATGAGCCAGTAATGTGCCCTTGCAGCCCAGAAAAGCAATTTTATCCCGGGCTGTATAAATAATGTGACTAGCAGATTAAGGAAAATGTTTTCCCCCATCTACTCTGCTCTTGTGAGACCCCATGTTGAGTACTGCATACAGTTCTCGAGCCCCTAGTACAAGAAAGACATGGATGTGTTAGAGCAGATGCAGAGGAGGGCTGTGAAAATGACTAGAGGGCTGGAGCACCTCTCCTGTGAAGAAAGGCTGAGAGAGTTGGGGTTGTTCAGCCTGGAGAAGAGAAACCTCTGGGGAGACCTTTGAATATATAACGGAGGTTTTTAAGAAAGATGGAGAAAAACTTTTTGCCAAGGCCTGCAGTGACAGAAGAAGGGATAATAGTTTTAAACTGAACAAGGGTAGGTTTCGACTGGACATTAGAAAGAAAATTTTTACAATGAGGGTGGTGAGACACTGAAGCAGAGTGCCCAGGGAAGCAGTGGATCATTGGAAGCACTCAAGGTCAGGCTGGATGGGGCTTTAAGCAACTTGATCTAGTGAAAGATGTCAATGTCAACACCACTGTCTTCTTCCTGCAGTATCAATATCAACAGTCACCCACTCCACAACATCATGCTCTTTAGTCCTCTTCTTCTACTGATGGGAAGCCTCCCCATTGTCTGGTCATCCACTGCAATGGATGAACTAAAGTGACATGGCCACAAGTAGCATAAATACTGTGTATGAAATAACAGTGACTTTTGATCCTTACTAATCTGAACTGAATATTATTTGTTGAGTTGTTAGTCTACAGCAAAATTTCAGTCATTTAAAATTGCATCACTTAATCAAGCACTTTTTTTTTACTGTTTTACATCAAAAATATGGTTCCAACAAAAAGACTCCTTGGAAGAATCAATTTGAGCAAATTCATCCAAGTGATTTCTTAGGTCTAGGGCAACTTCTACTTTTGTGGGGGTTTTTTTTGGTCCTCCAGTGCTAGAGGAAAAGATAGCTAATGCCCTGGTCATCACAGCACACTTGAACAGGCTCTGGCATGTCCAGGTTTAGCTCCCTGACCTACCTGGTTATTTTGTTATTTTGGGTTCTACTCCTCTTCCCTCTTCCTCTTTCTTTCACAGCTTCTTACATTCATTATTACATCATCCATGGTTTAAAAACCCTGAAAATTATTTCAGTGTAAAATAGGAAGCATTTTTGAACATTTTAGAGTATCTTTTGAACATTTTACACTATTTAGTTTCATACAAGAAACACTGTTCTTCCAATTCTAATAGTGAAAACAGACGAACAAATCATAAAAATGTGAAGAATTATGTCTTTCTGAGTTACCAAATACTAATCTTTTCAGTTGTAGTGACATACCTGTCGTTAAACATAAGTATAAATACCTGTGCAATGGGTTTCCATTCTATGTTAGACAGGTAACTGTGGACCATAATGTCAAACTGCACTGCTTAATGCCATGTTGTAAAGCAAGGAAAAGTCAATCCAGCTTTTGGATATATTGTTTTCTAAGCAAATAAAATACAAGGGCTGTTACTTTGTGACTTTCTTTTATTTCAAATGTCTTTCCATAAACTAAATTTTATGTATAGCAGAGCAAAGGCTACCTAAGAAGTTTTACGAGATGAAAGTGCAATAGCTGACATGCCAAGAAAGAAAACTGGGACATGGAAAAAAAAAAGGTATAAAACTGCACAGTTAACAAGATGAATAATTTGTAGATCCTCATTAATAAAGACTTTGGAATGTTCTTGAGTGAAGGTTGTTATTTACTGTCAAAGATTCAATCCAATTTCAGCAAAATCACATGGTGCTAAAAAAACCTGAGGTCACAGCTGCCTGACAAGAGAATCATTATTATTTTGGTACTTTAATTAAATAAAAGAATGATAAGGTTGGTAAATCTTAAGTCAATAAACTGAATTTTCTTTTGGACTCAATTGCTAGAATGGAAGTCTAGTTTGAAAAAGGGTAATACACAAATTAGAAAATGTAAAGCATGAATCATATCTGAGGAACCGTGTATATATATATATAAATTACATAAATTCAGAGAACACTGGGATTAAGTTAAAATAGAAACATCATACTATTATAAGTTTCAGTCTCACAAGTCACTTTTTAGATTAATTTTTACATCATGATTAATTTTTTTCCTATAATACATGGCTTCAGTTTACATTATTCCCAAGTAAAAACTTCAATGCAGAACAGAAGTGCCAGCTGTAGCAATTTTGGATGCACAAGAGTGATTTAAGAAAGCTACCTCAAATTTTAATAAAGGTATCTCTACAGACTCGGAGAAGGAACAGAGTATAGATCATGACAGGGTTCAGTTTAAAGGTTTTTGGATTTTAAAGTGACTTTCTGAAACTCGGAGACTACCGAGGATTTGCAAATGTAATTCAAGACAGTTGGTCCCAAATTCATGGCAACTAAATTTATGGGGTGAATTATTATGAGTGTGAGGGAACCTACTGAATTTAGGAATACAGTTGCCTTCCATCATCAACGTAGAAACACAGTTATTTCTACACGTGGCTCACATTTAAAAAACCTCCTGGTTCCCAATTCAGAACCCTTAGCAGATGTTGAACTCTGCATAAATAAATCTGGATCTTTGAGATTTTCTTCCTATTTCTGCTGGTTAGTTTTGGAAGATCTGCTACACACAACAGGGGTTTGCAGTGCATTTGTTAATCAAAAGTGCAAAACTGCAAGGTAAGGTAGAATGTTTGAAGATTGATTATCCTCATTTTTTTTGCTTCCTAAGGAAGCCTCTGATTAATTGCTGTATTTGTTATTCAGCATAATTTGTCAAAATTCAAATGTCAGATCACTGCAATCATCTACTTATGGTGAGTAAAAGTGCAATATATGAAACATCCTTTCTGAGTACAGTGATGGTTAAGGTTCTCCAATCGGTTACACACTCTGATAGGGAAAAATCTCTTCAGAATCAAAAAACAATTGAGCACAGGGCAGGGGGAAGGTAGCTTTTTAAAATAAGATTGAGATTAGTGATTAATTTCCTAAGTAATTTCGCAATTATTTATACTAAAACTAGACTAGTACTCTCTTAAAAGTACACTTAGCCTGCTGCTGGGGACTACATGCAGGAAACCATATCTTGTTAACTTTGGGTTATTTCTGAGCAGAACTGGTTTTGTTTTGATTGGTCAATATTAATCATAAAACTCCCCAGGCTTTCTGTATTCAGTAGAGACACTCAGAATCCAGAGACCAAACTGAAATAAGATAATGAAACTGATTTGACATACTGTGTAAAAAGCATGTATCTTTTCACTTTCCTTTTACAATAATAGAATTTTTTTTAAATATATAAAAGTAGCCTGTGTAAAAGAGGTACTCTTTTGGTTTTGTGGCACCTGGAGAACTACTGTCAAATAGCATTCTGTATTTAGACCTTCATAAACAAATGAATAAAGAAGTCAGAGTACTAGAAGCCAGGCTACTCTAACACCTCCCCTCCAAACCTACAAACAAAAGCTCAAACAAAACAAGAAAATGTCCTAAAAACACTACCATGAATTTAAAGTCTAGTATTCCATTGACATTTTCTAGAATGTCATTGTTATTTATTTCATATTCTTCTTTGGCAAAATAGACAATGCATCATCTTTTATGGATTTGAATAGTTATGGCTCTCTGGAAGGAATGAATCTAACCAATGGATATAGGAATACTTGGGCTAGAATTTTACTCATGATTTGTAGGCAAAATGATGTTCACATTACTTTGTGACACTACCAATACCTATGAATGCTGCTTTTTTATGTGCTGTTATATGTGATTCTTCCCTAGGACACAAAGAGCAGCAGGGCAGCATTTTGTTTGCAGCAAGAAGCAAGGGATAAATCATGAAGAAGACAGATGAGGGAGGGAAAGGTGAATGAAGAAGGCTCATATTGCTGGCAAGTGAATGAGATGATGCAACAGCAAAGGTCAAAAAGTGGCCTGGAAAGTCAGGATGAGGTTGCAGATTGGATTAAACGCTTCTCCTTTATCAATTCGCTCATTATATAAACAATTTGCCACAAGCCAATTACTTTTAAAATAATAATCAGTTCTCAGAAATGACACTGCATCCTTTGTCTTACTAAATATCTCTTTGTAAACAGTGGCATGAACTGAAAATGAAGGTCATGCTCTTATCCTCACACATACCTGGAACAGCACTGAACTATTCATTACTGAAGTAATTTCCTTCTGACATATAATATCTTGTCAGTGATTTTGTTTCAGAGGAAGAGATTACCATGCTTATGTCAAATCGGAAATATTCAATAAAATAAAGATTATAAAGTTTTCTGTATATCATTCCAAAAGGATTGCTTCTCCTGGGTCTCAGGAGGTCCTGTTCTACAAACCCTTACCTCAGTCAGATGGCTCTGCTGGTAAGTATATGACACTTCATGTGAGCAAAGATTTCAGCATCCCATCACTGAGTTTTCTATCAGGGAACAGGTAAATCTATAAGGAATATTTGAAAAATCTCTCAAGCACTTCCAACACATATAGTTGAAACACCAAGAAGATTTGTTCAATAGGCTTGAAAATCTGAAAGCATTTTTTCATTAGAAAAAGTTGTGATAGCAATTTAAAAATTAAACAACTCTCATGTCCCAGAGTGTTTATTGCTGAATTAGCCTTTCAGGATTTTGCTGGATCCTGCTGTGCCATTTATCTCTCTAAGAAGCAATTTCTTAAAGATTTCACCATTACCTGCTTGCTGTAACAAAAATGTGTTTGTTTTTTACAACTTGAAAAATGTATGTATGTGCAGAATGTCTACACGTGTAGTGTTTTTCTTCCGGGGAGGAGATTTGGAGTAGAAAGAAGGAAACAGAGTATCCTATCTGCTTTTTTCTTAGCATGAAATATTTACAGATTGGTTCTGTGAAGAACAACAACCTTTCTCTGGGAAACAGCAGATTGGTGCTTTCTTGGACCCCATCTGCAGGTCTTGCTCTATAGTACAAATTGCAGCACCTGGGATATGTGCCTGTGTACCCACCACCATCCTTTGCTTGCTTCTATGTGCTTGTTCTATCCTCCAATTGAAGCCTGCCTGTAACACAGCAGAGAGGGGAGGCTGGCCACCCTCCTGCAGAGGACCTCTGCTTGAAGTGGAATGTGCATCTGGTGCACCAAATCACAGAGTGTGGCACGGGTGGGCAGGTGCCTCTGTGGATCCCCTTGTCCAACCCCCTACTCAAAGCAGAGTCAGCTGCAGCAGGCTGAGCACCACCCTGCCCTGCTGGGTTTTGAGTATATCTCCAAGGATGGAAACTGCCTCTCTGGGTAACCTGTACCACTGTACCATCCTTACAGTAAATTAGTTTTTTTCTTAGTCTTAAACAACCTTCATGTATTTGGGTTTGTGCCTGTTTCCTCTTACTGAGTCACTGGGCACCTGTCTCTGTCTTTACTCACCCCACATTGGGTATTTATGTACATAGACAAGTTCTCCCTTGAGCCTTCCTTTATTCAGGCTGAACAGTTCCAGTTCTCTCAGCCTCTCCTCATATGAGATGCTTCAGTCCCTTAACCATCTTAATGGCCCTTTGTGGGATTGTCCCAGTATGTCCATGTCTCTCCTGTACTCTGCACTGAGGTCCCAGCATGTGGGAGCACTCGGTGGGACTGACCCACACGTGGGCCAGCAGAGACCCACTAGGAGCTGCCTTACTCAAAGAGTCCTGGGGAGAGGTGTTAGACCGATCGCTTCTCCTGGATTATTATCCCTGAGCAGCAGCCAGGGCAAGGATCCCTCACACTATGCCTCTGATGAGTGTAGGTAATCGATCTGACTGTCTCACAGTGCCTGCAGCTATCTCTCATGAGACTTTTTTAAAGCACAAATGGCAGCCCTTTTTTTATTGTTCCAAACAGCAAAGGATCTGTACTTTGAAAGCCACCAAATTCCCAAGTTCTAAGAAGAATACAAATTAGTTATCTTCAGACACTGCTCACTAAGGACTTTTTTTCATTTGTTTGACTTGGATCATTGGTATATAATCTTAATTTCAAGTCAAAGAAAGTAAACTTTACTTCAGTGCACTAAAGGCTCATCTTGACCTATGTAATTCAAATAATGATGATTAATGGATTGCACAAAATTAAATTAAATTTTATTAGGCATTTCTTAACTCTATATGTCTTTGGCTACTCTGAGATACATTCACACTCTCAGAAGATATAGTAATTTGCCTTTCTGCTCAGGCATCCTTGCTGTAGGTGTTGTGAGACTGACAAGTGTTTCTCAGTATATTCCTTCAAGACCCTGTAAATTTAAATTGAATCTCAAAGATAATTTTCAGTCTTCTACTTGATATATGTTGAGCTGAATTTCACTGTACAGAATTATATTCAGCACCCTGTCACAAAAGGGAATCAATCTAGCCATACTCCATTAACTCTACCATTTTATGTTCAGCACCCAAAATCCATTTTGTGGAATTTTACAGACCCAACATCTAGAAACAGCAGCAGGAAACACCAGAAATGGCCAGTGACCCAAAATCTCCTGGAGAATTGAGTTGCAGAAAGCACTTGCATCCTTACATCCCAGAGAAATAATTTCAGATTTATTTGCTTTGATGATTTGGGATTCTGCCAATGTACAATTTATGAGATCTAGTCAATTGTATAAAATTATTGTGAAAAGTCTGTGGTGTTATTTCAATCTATGGATGGGGAATTTTGTCATTTTCTGAAAAGCTCTGTACCACTCACCAGATTAGGCACAATGAAAAGTCATTAACTTTAATGACCACCCTATCTACACAGGAGCCATGCTCAAGAGGCCAGCTAAAGGTAGAAAAGTTTTTTCTTTTTTTCCTCCTTCTCTATAAATGGGAGTACAAGGTAAAAATGAAAACTTTCAATTCAGGGCAGCAAGATAAAGTGACAAAGCAGGGAACTAGAAATGATTCACAGGAGTAAAAAGTGACATAAGAAAGGCTTCCAGCAAAAGAGGAGTACATGTGGCTCACTGTCTACCAGACACAGCCATGGAAATCTTCTGGTCTGGGGAGACTCTGGGAGAGATACTATGAGGCATCACAGGGGGCACAGACCTGAGCTCAGCCAGCAGAACACAAGCAAGGTTTCATACTTTGTCCAGGCTCTTTTATCACTCACCCTGTCACGTGAGAAATAGGTCTGAATGTCTACTGATCTACCTGTGGGCAGCTATATAAAGCAAGTGTGAAAGACCATAAAGTGATGCATTTTGGATTTCAACCTGTTTTGCCCATATGTCAAGCGTCAGCCCAGGAAGGCAGGCAGAAAATCAGGCTCTGCATGCTTCTAAAGTGCAGTCATAAAGGCAGCTCCTGTTCCTTTTCAGTTCAGCCTCTGGTTCAAGTAAGTCAGCTTCATCCTCGGGTGAAAAGCAGAATATCCCACCCAATTAAGAAATTGCTGCCCCAGATACCGCAAGGCCAGAAACAAAAGCCAGCACCACACTTTGACAGTACAAACATATTTGAAGAACTTCTCAATTCATGTTGCTCACTGCTTCACAGAGCTTCCTGCTGTTTTCATACAGGTTTTATTACAATGGACATAATTTCAC
This sequence comes from Megaceryle torquata, assembly GCA_024611175.1. Classification (NCBI taxonomy): domain Eukaryota; kingdom Metazoa; phylum Chordata; class Aves; order Coraciiformes; family Cerylidae; genus Megaceryle; species Megaceryle torquata. The sequence continues at coordinate 122,129 of JANIJG010021181.1, forward strand.
ATGGCAGACACTAGAATAATTTCTAAAGATTATATTTCCTTAATATTTCAGTCTTTTTATTTTATAAAGGAACACTCTGCATTTTTACTTGATATTAATTAATACTTTTTTCTTTCTTTTTAATCTGCAGCTCTGGTGGAATTATTAATGTTAAAACAGCTATCAATGAAAAGCAAGTGTGAAACTGAACAAAATGTGAAGCTTTACCCCAGATTTTTTTTTTTCAAACCTAGAATCAATAGTTTTTTTCTGTATGTATTAAGCCCTCAGGATTAAGGTAGAGAATATGTGGATAACGAAAAAAGCAAAGTAGAGCAAGCTAAGAGAGTGTGATTTAATGTGATATGACAGGAAAACAAAGCAAAACAAAACCACCAGAACAAATGGGGGCTACAAAAGCAAGTGTTAGTTTCATACTACCATCAAAGCCAAACCGCAAACAGCTTTCATACTGCCATCACTTCACATCTAGCAAAGCATGCAGTACGAAACAACACTCTTGCACTTAGGCCTAAATCCAGAAATGATACAGAGATGCCCATCTCCAATTGAAAATAATGGTCCATTTAAATCAAAGGCAGGAGGAATCTCCAATCCGATGCAATGCTGGGGCTTGAAGCACTATCCATAAAGAGAGAGCTCTCTCTCAAGCAACTCAGACACCGAGCTAATGGTATGCTGGCTGATGAAGAGTACATTTCCATGTGTCTTTTTTATATACTCTGTCTAGGCAGTTGCATCCTCAGAGCTAGACACCTGAAAATCAGATATAATTATACTCCTTGCATTTAAGTTATTTGTGTATTTAAAATTCCATATGCTTAAGTGAAAAACACTTGAAAAAGTGAAGGCATCCTAGCTTATTAGTGCCTGTGTGCTTTGGTGGAACTCACTGTTAGGTTCACAAAATATGGTGAATATAGTCCTTTATTACACAACTTCTGTGAAGAGGAAGAACCATTACCAAAGAACTGTAGGAATATGGCTGAAATATCTTGATTATGAAAATTATTAAAAAAATAATTAGAATGGAAATTATCTGATGTGCTACTTTCTGACTGACTACCAAATTTGTATCAAACCTTCTAGGCACAGTCATAAAGAGCTCTGGAAAAAGAAAAGGGAAAAAAAAAGGGAAAAAGAGATGAAGTGTAATAGAATGTTAAAACTGGAGCATTGCTTCCATACCCATGAGATTTATCTTTTTATAAAAGTATTTCAATTATCCTGACAATAAAAGAAAGAACAGCTACATTAGCATCATATTATTTACATAACAGTTATCTTCAATCACTTCTGATCTGACAGATTTCTACATATATTGCACCTAATAAGCTTGGTTTGTTTTTGTTTTTTCCAACCCACTTGATGAAGTATAAATCACACTGCAACTGTTTCACTGGAGGCTTACTATATGCACCATCTTACAGATCCTGTTGCTAAGATAGAGCATGAGGTGAGGCTCCACCATGGCAACAACTACCAGCCCATGATACATTCAAATCCTCAACTCTTCAATGTGAAAGATCATTGTGTCCTAAATAGGGATTCTATAATCTGAACAAACAGAAATCCCCTGCTCTTTCTGTTAGCGGTGCAATATCAGCAATTAGCTGCTGAGTCCCAGACTGTATCCCAGAAGGTAAGAAGAACAGATGCTTTGGCTTATTAATGGCCACTGGCTCTATATCATCATGTTTTTAATTTGGGCAGTGTACTGTTCTTAATTCCCCTCCAAGAGACAAAGTAATCTATGAAGATCATCAAGAAAGTTTAGTCATCTTCACAAGTGCTGCTGAGGAGATGGGTTTTTTAACCTCATCAAACCCTACCAGGAGTTTACTGCAAGAGACACAGGTTGTGCTCACAGAAAGCTGGTTTTATTAAGATTCAGTCAGTCAGCATTGTACATGTCATGCTGCAAGGAGTCCTGGGTATATCTCCCAAAACAGATGATTCCTGAAAGAATGATAACCAGTGTCTGTATGGAGGCATTATGTCAAAAGACTCTATTATTAATGAGATAAAACTGGTGTTGTGTAACAATCAATACACACAGTTAAAGAGATCTGTGCAGGCTTATAACTGTTACAAATTCAATTATTTCAGCAAATGTAAATACAAGAGATATAAATATGCTAAACAGTTCAAAATTCTTTGATGAAAGCTAAAACTAATTTGTGCTATAATAGGCAGTCTTGTTGAATGCAGTATTATGAACTGTAGCAATCTTGACCAGAGTTTAAAGGTATCCAGTCACTGAAATGTTCATTAAGCATTATCTCAAGAGGCAGTTCTGTTTGCTAGAATGATCTTTTTTAATTAGTGAATTACAGACCCACATAAAAAACCTTCAGCTGTTGTCGCCTTCTGCTTACACAACATCTTTCTACTGCCTAAGAACAAAATTGCTCTGTAATTGTATCCTCCACTGCAAATAAGCTAAAAATGTACTCCAGGAAAGCTCTAGCTGTTCCTAAGATGGGTCAAAATAAAGATGAAGAATCAAACACCTTAGGGGTTAGTATGACAAAGTGGGAGTGTTTTTCATCTTTTAGAAACTTTTAATGGTAGACATTTTCTTATGAAAAATGACATGATTCTTGATATCATATGATCTATGTGAAATTGAGGTGGCCTTCATGAAACAAAAATATCATCCACATACAGCTACGGATAAAAATGATGCAAAAAAACCCAGCCCATGGAAGATGGAGAAACTGTCATTCTGGCCAGAAATTGTTTAATTCCACCTGATTAAGCACCTGTCCTAATACTCTCAGAATGAGAGTTACATATTCCACCTATGGGTGTCATTTCTTGTTTGTGGTTAACTCTTCCTTTGACTTGATTAGTCATGTCTCGGTGTTAGAATCATTGCCTCTTGATTTCTTGTTACCAGATGAGGGACACAAGCCAGAGACATTTTACTGATAATTACATATTAATCCAATTACTTCTCCCCCTTTAGAAAATGGTACCAAACTGACAAAAAATATTAGCTCCTAAAATAATATTATTCCCATCAGTTGGTCATGAAAGAGACTGATCTAAACCTGTGAAATTCTACCTGTGACAGGAGGCTGTAAATAGGTATGATGTGTAAAGATCATGAAAGGGTGCATGAGGTTTATAGGATGAAGTGAGGAGTACCAGTTTAACGGGTATAAATAGTCATTCTGTCAGTCAGTGAGTGTGCAGTAAACAAGGGAGCACAAAACTTCCAATATAGCCTTTAGGATAAACAAGTTGGCACTTCTGAAATACTGTTAGCCTGCAGATAAGTTAATAGGTATTTAGCTCAATAGGTTATCTGAATGCAAAAATCCAGCCTGTAATCTTGCCTGCACTGCTGACTGTAAAAGGCTTGAGCAGAGCTGTGAATACATCAGTACACAGGTGCAAGTTGCATCGGAAAAACAAATGCATAAACCAACCAATTGACTGACCTCACAACTCAGGTAACAGACAGTTTTTCCATCATTATCAATATATACTTGCCTTAACTGAGAAGACAGTGAAGGAAAATCAGCCACACCAATTTTTTTCTGCATTGCTTTGGAATAAATGCACAGTGACACCAGAAAATAAACACCACATCACACTGCAAAGCAGTAGAGTTGGTGAAGTCAAATGAGAAGCTGATAAAAAAAGTACAGGATCCATAAAATACCCTGAGAAAAGGGCTGAGTGAAAAGTGAAGCAGAGCTCTAGCAGTCTAAAGGAGGCAGCTGAAAAAAATGGGGACCACACACACTTTTATTGTCTCTGTTTTTGCTTCTTGGGGTGACAGCTTGCAGTGAGAAATATGCCTGAATATGCCCCACAAGGACACCGGTACAGAGGTAATATGACCTTGAGCAAGCAACACTTTTCTTTGCAGCTTTGAATATTCCTCTGCCAAATACACATTTTAAAGGAATTGTGGTTTTCCTCTGTGATATTCGGGGACACCTCACAGAATCAGTCAGCATCGGGACTAGGAGGAATGGGCCTCACTTCACTTCAGCTAGTCAATACCTAGATCAAAAACACATGCACTCAGGCAGCTCTTCCTTCTGATCATCATCTTTGCTTTCAGATTTTAATGAGTAATGACCACATGATACTTTGAGGATGAAATGTAAATGATACTCTAATAAAAACCATGTCACAGGTCAATAGCTTCATGGATACGGGAAAAAAAAATGATTTGCTTGACTACTAATGTTTGGTTTGAACTAAATGAGGGTATTTTTGAGGTCAGTTAAAACGCTGCTGCATCTTCACCTTACACATTCTTGAATTAGTAGTGACACAGACTTAATACAAGTATTTTAAGAGCAGCTTTTTTGGTGGTCTCAGACACTGTACTGTTATGCATGACTATGTAAAAGAAACAAGTTTTCCATACAAGACAATTTCTAGCTCTTTTTGGTCTTCTCATCTGTCACTAGGTGCTGAAGACAATTTAGTGCAAAGCACAGATTTACAGTGAAAAGATCTCATCTAGGAGTGCCCATTCCCCTAATTTTCAGGCCTTCAAAAATAACAGAGGAAGAATGGAAAAATCAGTAACTTTTCTGGATTAAAGGTTAAATGTGAAGATATTTTGCATAAACATGGTCTTAAGAGAATTTGTTATATTTTCTTAAGTTGTCCCAAGCACATTCATAGTGTCACAAAGGATTTCTTTCAAGCTGCTTTAATGTCATATAGACTGTAGTAACTTCAACAAATGATAAAACAGATGAAGGGATTACACTAGAGAATGGGATTTTAAAAAGCATTCTCTTACTTTTTTCCTGTATGGCAGCAGCCATAGTATTCCTGAGGTAGCTGCATGCATCTCTTAATTTACCAAGAGCTTAATAAGTCTTTTGTTAAGAACAATGTGTACAGCAATGATATCTGAACCATTTGATCACATATAATGCTTAGCTGGTGGTTCCCTTTCCTGTCTATGATCTGCATTATGCCAACAAGTTGTCCCTAAGACACTGCTGGAGCACTACTTGAAGGACAATTTATTCTACTGTCCCTTCTGAAATTCAATACATTTTGAAACAAAACTGCATCGGGTTTGATTTCCTCCATAGAGCATTCCTCCATCAATCTTTATGTACTCAAGCATCCCCATGTGCCAGCTGATCATAGAAACACAGAATGGTATGGGTTGGAATCCCCTCTCTCGGGATCATCTAGTCCTGACCCTGTTTCCTTAGATCAGACTGCACAGTATTGTGTCCAGGTGGGTTTTGAAAGTTCCCAGAGGATACTCCACAATCATCCTGGACAGCCTGTTCAAGTGTGCTCTGTCACCCTCAAACAAAATAAGTTCCTCCTCGTGTTCAGGTGGAGCTTCCCATGTTGTGTTTCTTGCCAATTAACCCCTGTCCTAATGCTGGGCACCACTGAAAACAGACTGGCCCCATCCTCTTGATACCAAACCTTTAAATATTCATAACCATTGATAAGATCCCTTTTCAGTCTTTTCTAGGCCAAATAGACTCAGGTGTTTCAGCCTTTACTCATAAGAGAGATGCTCCTATTGATATGCCACTGGTCACACAAAGCAATAATTTTTTCATGGTATAGAAATATCACAATGTAAAGAGTTCTCAAATTTTATCAGACACTTTGAACTGAGACACACACACAGCTTGTATCCTAAGATCAGAGAATCAGAAGGAGTCCAGGGGCTAACAGAATGTCCTGCATGTATCTTCTCTGAAAACAGCTACTCTTGAGCAGGGGAAATCCAAGCCAATCCATGCCACTTGGCCCACTTTTCTCTGGCAGTGATGCTATAGCCTGAGCTAACTTTGCTGCTATTTTAAGTTAGAGGTTGCTTAATGAATAGCTGAATCTCCCCAGTCAAACCCACAAGGAAAAGATGATCAACTCAACTACTCCTCTTTCCATCTTTAAGGTACTTTCTTTGGGGCATTTGACAAGTACTTTTAAGAAGCAGACTTATCACCTACAGCCAAGAGAGGTCCAGTATCAGTGGTTTACTCATGCAGTTTTCCTCTTCTGGGAGTTTCTTGATGTGGAGGTCAGATACAGCTTCACCCGATGCAGAGGGGGAAAAAAAAAGCAAGGTGCTTGCTGTTATTCTTGCTTTTTCCATAATTCTAATGATTGGGTCTTATCAGTGAAACAAATAATTTGATCAAGACAGCTGCTACATGATGAATTAAGAAGGATGATAGCTACTAAAGGATATTTAGACACAGATATCTGCACAGAAAGACAGTTAATATTCCCTGTTTTCTTCTCAGGTCCTTTTCTGTAAATACCCTTATAGTATCTTTCTAGCAGAGATTTAGTTGCTGTTTCCTCAAATGACCTAAATTTTACTAGATGCATTATACATGATTGGAAAAAAAATAAACTCTTGGGATAAAACTGGAATTTTCTTGAGCGCAACAGAAGGTCCTTCTAAGAGAATCAAGAATATTTAAACAGCAGGCACAGAGGTAATAGCCTTGGTCCCTAACAATTCAGCAGTATATCCCATCCAATAAATTCTATTTAAACTCAACCCAGACTTAATTAAAAAGGTAAATAGTAGTTTAGTTCAGATATTTTAATGGAGCTCCACAGTGATTAAACTTTAAAGGAGTGATTATTTTTGTTTTTATAGTAACAGGAATTGCATTTCTTATTTTATTACAGTAAGTCAAAAATTAGGAGACAAAGACATTACTTCCAACAGCTAGTGTCCTATGCCTGGAAAGAATCCCATTAAGGTAATTACCATTCTCATTTGGGATCCTGATAAGCTCTTAAATAGTCTGTCATTAAGATATATACAGCACATCTCTTTAATAAGATCGCTTGATTTGATGAAACCCTTATTAATACCATCGAAGGTCCCAGAAGAACACCTCCATTCTTTGTGAGTGTTCTGTTCAAGATTACTCTGGTGTCATTGACACTGCTTGGTGTATAATTAGGCTTGTATGCAGAGTCCTCTTCCTGAATTTACAAGACAGTTTAGCAATAGTGTGTCTTTATCAGTGTGATGCATCTTACTTTAAAGAAGCAGCTGCTAGCATGAAAATAATGTGGGGTTTGGTTGGTTGGTTTTGGGTTTTGTTTTTAAGAACAAGTTAGTACAGATTTTTATTCATCTGTGACTTTCCAATGAGGAGAAATTGTATCCAGTGTTTTTACAGCAAAAGCATGCCACACTTCAAAAATAACTTATTTCCAAGGGGCATATCCTTTTGTTCTTCCTGCTCCTCTGTTATACAATGATTGCACTGCACTAGTACTTAGTAATAAGAATAAAATGCACCAATACTCATTCATCAGACTGGAGTTTGGATTAAGAACAGATGGATACCTCCTTTGTTACCTGATCTGAGAAACAGAATCTGTCCACTGATTAAGCACTATATCCCAGATATAAACCTATTAATGCAAGTTAGAAATGATTACTTGATTCAGAGGAGGGAGGAAAAAGTAAAAGCTTGAGTGGATAAACATATGCCACTTACAGACATTAAGAAGAGACCCCCCCCTCCCCCTGACCCATTGCCACAGCTGTGATGCCTGGAAGTGGCAAGCTGTCTGAAAGCTGTCAGATGGACCTGACAGAGGCCATAAATGCTGATCTTTCCTGAAAATCAGGCTGCTGATGCAGGTACTGGATGCATGTCTTGGTAGCTAAGCAGGCACCAGAATTTGCCCAGCTCTCCCATCGACATGAACTCATCACCTTTGAAACTGCTATCATTTCAAATCAGGTGTCCATCACTAAGCAAATTCTAAAGAGACTATAAGAATTGCAGGCAGAGTATTGTTGAAAACCTGGTCACTTAATAAGACCAGGACTGTTCTAAATACTTCATATTATTCTCTACTCATGAATCAAAGTGTCATGTTATATAAACCTTAAAATGCCATTGAAAACAAGGAGAAAATGAGAATTTATAATATCTCCAGGTTGTTTGATGACAAAATTGCTCTGGGAAAATACTAGGGAAAAAGTGTTCATTTTAGGATAGTTTGCATGGTCCAAGAAGTTTTTATTGTGACTGTGATTTAAAAGTGAATTAAAAGTTACAATGTATTCAAAGCAATTTTAGACACCATTAGTCCAGACAATATTTGTGGAGTTCTGCATGGAAAAGTCTTATTTTCTTATTGCCTGTCATTCTGAGGTACTTCTGTGTGCACTGAAAATTTTCCTTATCCTTTCTTTTTTCCTTCTTTTTTTTTTTTTTAACCTTTAGGTTTTCTACAAAAATTTCCCACCAAGAATAAAATGGGGTGTATATGCAATATTTTATTGATATACTTAAGATGAGATACTTTTCTAACTCTCTTTGAGGTGTGCCCAGCATTTATTCTGTTCATGCTGCATAACTTCCGACAGGTTAAGACTCATGAAAAAATGGGTAGATAATTCAGAACATGGGTGAGAAAGACAATCTGCCACAAGTAACTCCTGGGAGAATGGTGTAAATAGGTCATAGTTAACACACATCCACAGCCAAGCATACACACTTCATGGGCTCAGTGGCAATATCTCTATTCCCATTGGGAGATCTAGGATCCATTGCAAATGGATATGATGGAGATTTGCTCTAATTGCAAAGCAGTGGCAATCACTGCTGTATTGTTGAAACCATTATGAAGGATGGATTTAGATGATTTCACTAACCCTGAGGAAGGCAAATTATGCTGGATATCCTGATTTCTAAAAGAGTTCCCAGAGGATGAGTGCCTTAGCTTGTTTTCTTAGCTCTCTAGGGCCCTCTCAAATGAAGAAAAATCTATTCAAATGCTCCAGCTGGCAAGTGATTAGGGTAGCTTATTGTACATTAAATGGTTCAACCTTTCTACTACTCAGTGTTATTTATCCTCTTGAATACTTTACTGTTCCTAAGAACACTGCCACAATTTAGAAGAAAAAATTAAAAGGAGGCAAATGATCACAACTAGTAATAGAAACAATCTTTGTGATGGAACTTTGTCTCCAGTAATTCATTTGCAAAATCTTATACTAATTCAGGATGGGATTACTCAGTTTAAAAAAACTTCATGTGTTTTTATGTTGCTGGGCTTTGTCTGAGCACTTGCTCTTTCCTTTTTCTACTTCTGGGTTCTCTTTTTACTTCCAACTGCCATTACAAAACAGCATCAAAGACATTAAAAAGCTGCATTTTTAAATGAGAGCTCCAGTATATCTTTTTCCTTTTGATCAATGCAAACCATATGAAAGTGTAAATAGTACATGTGATAAAAAAACCCCTAAAAAAACTCAACCAAAACCAAACAAAACTCCAAATATTTTGCTGTCTTATTTCTGTAAAATAATGTATGATTTTCCAAATCTTTTAAAGATATGTTGTTGCATCTGTAATGAATGCATGGACATGAAATGGCATATAACAGGGCATATAAATGTAATTTATGTTATGGTGTACAGATTTCCTCTCCTTTACTGAGGCTTTAGATTGGTCTGCAGGTACACTGACTAATTTGCTTAAGCAAATTAGTAAGTTAATCTGGTACCAATTTGTCTTAGAATAGGATATCTTTGAAAAGGAGAAAAAAAAGAAATGCAAGAGTAAAAGTACTGAAGGACCATCCAGAAATGGTAATAAATATATTTCTTTAATATGTATTTAAACAGCTAATTGTACTAGGTCTGTCTGGGATGGAGGTTAACTTTCTTGGTGCAGCCTGTATGATACTGCATTTTGGATTTAAGACAAAAACCATATTGCTAGCACAATGGTGTTTTTGCTAATGCTGAACAGCGCCTGCACAATGTTGAATCTTTCTCCATTACTCAGCCTTCCCTTAAGTGAGTAAACTGGGGATAAGCAAGAAGTTAGGAGGGGACACAGCCAGGACAGCTGATCTGAACCAACCAAAGGGATAACCCATATTCCCTTGAATAACATGGTGCTCAGCAGTAAAACTGGGTGCTTTTGTCTTCTGAGGTGGCCATCACTTGGAGATCGGCTGGCACCAGTCTACCTGTGGGAGGTGGCGAGTTATTGCCATTGCAGTAACTGTGGACTTCTCCCCTCTTTCCTCCACTGTCTTTAACCTGATCCAAAATTTCTTCTCACTTTTGCTCTTCTGATTCTCACCCCTATCCTGCTGCAGATGGGTGTTTAGCAGCTGGCCAGGGTCAACCCACAACATTAATTAATTAATATTAAACTAGGGATCCAAAAAATGCAAATGACATTTTTAAATGGAATCACAAAATTTCTTCAGGGATAGATCATTTTGCAAACACATTTGACCTATAAATTCTAGGACTCTATAAGGAAAATAAATACAGTTAAAACTCCTGCATCTTGAGAACAGTAAAAGAAAATAAAAGTTCAGGTTCAGTTTAACAAACCATTCACAATTTGCAATACCGGATCCGTGAACCCACTTCTTTTTAAGGGGCATTTCAACATTAAATAAAAGCTCTACTGGGAAGGGTTCAAAGGAGTGCTAACAGTATACCTATGAAAAGGATTAATTTGCAGGCAAAAGGACAAATATATATTAGAACTAAGGAAAGGAAGTTGGGGATAGAAAGAAGTGTTGCCAAAGCTATACTGTGTTTGAGTTATACCACCCTAACAGCTCTGTTCCTTTTAGTCCAACCCTCAATGCTAGAGTTAGTTTATTCCTACTGGAAAAATACGTATTACAGTTTGTAGTGTTATAAGGTGGTATCATGTTACTAGGAACTTTATAAACGTTACAGCATTTTATTTAATTTTGGGCTGTACTTTTAAACAAAATTCTCAATGTTTCTCAGAGGTCCCTAGCAAGTATTAGTGAACAGTCATGAAGCACTGAAATGTTACCAGTGCTTTGATTTTGTTTTCAGTGGCTTTCTCAATATACGCTTTTGATGGTGCCAGTACTCCTGCCTTTTCCAGTAACTCAAAAATATTTATGACTACTGGCACTACCAAATAACGTGCAGAGTCATGTCTACAGTCTGGTTTGAGGAAAGCACTGGTTGGCATACTGGCCACTTTTCTAAGTTACAAAACACTGTTTGCTTTTCGAAAACCTGGAAGCATTAGGTGTCCCTCCCCCCCAAGGAAAACTTTGCTTTGAGTGTGAAGTGGAGTAATTCACCGTAACAAACACACATTTTAATATGTGAGACTATTTTACAGGTGTTTGGAACTGAAGGAAGTATTCTTTGGATCCACCTCAATTAAGATACAGAGTCTATCTCAATGATTGTCTTTAAGCAAGTAAATATTAGGAACCTATTCCAAGTTTGTCACCTAGAACACATGAGGTTTTCTGCAGCTAGAGGAAGGGCAGGAGGAATTTTCCACCAAAAAGCTTTTATTTCTTCAGTTTTTCCATACCAAGGCAGTCCAAGAACCTAGCTTGGACAATGCTCTTAATTTCTGCGACTCTGAAAGGAAATATGAGCTATAAACATAGCCATTGATTGTAGGAGAGTGGTTCCACAACTCAACAGTTCCTTCCAGAAATGTATTCAAAATTAATCTTATTTGGTTTATAGATATAAAATAAGCAAGTGAAGACAGTTGTAGAATGTCTGCAAGCAAAGTGGAAATGGAAAAAAACCCCAAAAAACCCAACAAAATGCAAAATGCCTATTGTGGAAAGGATGTTACATAGAGAACTGGTAGCAATACAAAAGTGCTATGCAGCATTGGGAAGTACTGGAAAGTGGAATTTACAACTTTCCAAAGCAATGAAGACAAATGAGACGGAGAGACTCTGTTCCAAGAAAGGAGCAGTCTGATCAAACAAACCATTTGCTTAGTTTAAACCATCACGGACAACTTTGTGACCTTGCATAGAAGAATACTTATGTTTACTGCTTAGGTTTCTGGTGGACCTTGGCAAGTGGTAGCTTGTGAAGGATCCAGCCCCTCTCAAGCTGCATCAAAGAGTAGTGAAGCCCCATGCAACAAAATCCTTTTGCCTCTCTCCTTCTGAGCACTTCTCCTCACATTTTGTCTATTATTTCTCAGTGTTTTTCCTTTGTGACTAGCACTCCTTCCTCCCACTTTACTGTATGTCATGTATTGGTAGCACCAGAGAAAACAGCCTGGTGTAAGTTTTGCTTATACCATCATTTACTTACTTACATCAATTTTACTTTTCCTTACTTATTCTAGAGATAGTAACAAGCATCTGCAGGATAGAAGACAAATTTGTAGCTTTCATACAAATGTCAGAAAAGGATAAAGGGAAGTATAGCATTAATTCAAGTTGTGATATACTGACCTGCACTACCATGCCTGAAAAAAAAAAAAAAAAAAAAAGGTTCTCCTCCCTGCAGAGTATTCACATTTATGTGCCTTGATTCTAAAACTTCTCTGCAAAGGCAGGGTTATGTGTGTTTATGTTCTGCTTATGCAGAACTGCATTATAAAGTATTAAATCTGCAAAGGCAAGAACTTGAAAATCTTGAAATTTTGTAATTTAAGTTACACATAAAACTTTAAATCTACTGGTTCTCCCTGTGCACATGCAGTATGACTGCTTTTACTGCCATGCCCACATGTTATTTTTCCAAAAGGAGGCCTGTTTCATCTAATGTACACAATGGACAATGCTCAAGATAATCCCTCAGGAAGTGGTTTAGTATTTTTGAGAAAATATAATTCAATCTTTTACAAGCTTTTCTGTCCATCTCTCAAGAACTTGAAAGTCTTTGACCAGTCATTTAATCTTCAATATTACATTATGTATTTCATAGCTAGAGAAACAGAGGCAAAGTCTTTCGAAGGCAACATATGGGCTCAGCAGTAAATGAAGGTTTATAATTTAGGATCACCTGACTGCCAGGCATGTGTTCTGACATGATACATTTCCTTCAAATTTGATGAACATGAGGATGTTCAAACAGGTCAGACAATAAGCTATCATCCTGTCTCTGACCTTGGGGAGCCAACAGGGAAGTGTGTGAGGATAGGACAAGCCCACAGTGACATAAATACATCATATTTCTAAGTATTGTCATATTTTCTGGATAATAATCTTGTGTCGAGTGATATTTGACTCTGGAACTTCCTGGTGGTGTTTTTTACTTAACAGCCATGTTATATGAATTGTATGTATGAATTGATCCTGGCCTTTTTTTTTTTTTTTGATAACATAGAATATCTTAGTTTCTTGTAAGGTGAGCTGAATTTGTGCATGCTCTTTATTTCTGTTGTAAAACCCTAGAGAAATAACAATAAATACCTGGGAGCTAAAGACACAGTGTGGCAGCCTGTAAAAAAAATGGTTTACATGATTTTGGGGCAGGATGATCAGGAAATTATCACCTACAGATAAATGAAAATTTTCAGTGAGTTTCCAGAGCTGACAGAAAAAAACAGACCCTGGTGAACATAAGAAGAAAATCTATATAAACCACAAAAACACATGTGCTGAGTATTTTTTAAATTATAAGCTTGAACCAGTGTTCTGGCACTTTGCACCTAAAAAGGGACCAACTTAAAATCTATACTTTTTTTTTTTTATTTGCTGTTACTGCTTTCTGTCATTTGGTGTGTCTATCTGGGACCATGAGATCAGTTTGGGTCTGGATGTTAGATATCAACATTCATTCAGGATCAAGTCATGCTTTTGGTTGGGATTAGCCCCAACATAACTTTACTGAATGAAAATTGCTGCTCTCTCACGAATGCATAATTTGAATTTAGCTGGTTAAATCAGAACAGCTCTTGTGCATCAAAATCTGTGAGTTGGTTGCAACTATTGCAACACTAATACATTTAGCACACCTACTCAAAGAGTTTCTTTTCTCTAAATTACCTCCTGAGTTTTGTATTGAACATTTCTCATCTGCTAAAACAAATGGGGCTGTTACAGACTATCTCCTTTCCTGGAGTAGCTCACATCCTCTGAACAGCAAGAGATGATATTTTGGAAAAAAATATATGATGAAAAAAGGTAGAAAAAGTCAGGTGGTATGAATAACTTAAATTCCAAAACCTGTCACCTAACTTACAAAATGTCTTTTGTGGTTTTTATATTGAATTGTTTCTCTTTCAGATAATAAGAACAAAGGTGAATGCAAACTCTTTTATATTCGACCACAATATTGTGTAATGGTTAAAAAGCATTTGGACTGTAAACCATGGACCTGTCACTACTGTATTTTCTCAGTATTGCAGACAATGACCTCTTCCATCTTGTTTACCACTTTCCTTTTGTGGAAAATTGAAACATGCAAAAAAAATGTTTTTATTTTCATGCAATACTTATTTTGTACTGCTGAAAAAATAAGTAATGTAATAAGGGATGATGTGCCAAGCACTTATAACGCTTCCTGCCATGGGTTTTCAAACAAATGTGTTAATCCATGCTAATCTGGTTCAGTGCTTTAAAAACTATTATATGTTTTTTACAGCCCACTTGCCATCCCTGCTATTATTATAAATGTCCTCCATTGCATACATGCTTTTCTTTTATTGCACCTGTAGGCAAATTTAAAGCAAATAAAAAGATATAATTATGTTTGATTAAGGTAGCTCAGTGGTATATTTGTGTCACGGATTTCAATGTCTATAATTTTTTTTCAGTTTCATTGAAGTATGTACAAGGGATAAATAGATTTCAGAAGGTCATGAGTGTTCTGCTCTGGGGATCTACTTACTTGGATTTAATGCAAATTATTACAGAATTATAGAAAAACAGGAGAGACGTGGACACCTCCAGTGGGTGATTCCCCAACACTTGAATTACCCCTCAGAGATGCCCATCTGTCTCCATTGATTATACAGAATGTTTAGAAAGACTACAAGCTAAAACAGAGTTATCAGCCTTGTACCTATATTGGATGTAGGTGTCAAGGTTGTGGTGGGGACAGGAAACAGGGGTGGCTTCTGTGGGAAGTGGCCAGGGGCTGCCCTGTGCCAGACACAGTCATCTCCAACTGACCCACCTCAGGGCACAGCTGAACACTTCAGCCACAATGGTGGCACCTTGGCACTTCCTGTATTTAAGAAAAGGTAAAAATGCCAGGCAAGCAGAAAAGGAGGGAAAACCAGAGTAAGAAATAGCCTGTATACACCAAGGCCAGAGAGGGAGGTTGGGGAGAAGGTGCTTTGGGTACTGGAGCAGAAATACCCCTGCAGCTTGTGGGGGACCCACACAGAAGCAGGCTTTTTCTTGAAGAACCAAAGGCCATGAAGAGCCCACATCGGATCAGGGGAAACACACGAGAGGGTAGCAGGAGCAGAAATAAACCATTTTGCACAGTCCATACTCCCTTCTCACTCCCCCTGCACTGCTCAGTGAAGAACATAGGAGTTCAGAGTCTGGAGAGAAGCTGAATAAAGGAAAGGGGGAAAGAAATTTGTTGTTTCAATGTTGTCTTTGTCTCCCACTATTCAAATATATTTTAATTGTCATAAATGAAATTAATCTTCCACAAGCTGAATTTGTTTTGCCCACAATGGTAATTGGTAAGTGATCTCCCTGTCTTCTACCTCGACTTATGAGCTTTCTCATTCTATTTTCTCCTCCATCCTGCTGAGGATGACTGAGCAAGTGGCTGTGTGGGGGTCTGGCTTCTGGCCAAGGTTAACCCACCACAGTACATAAACTTAAAAGGAATGATATCAAGTTGGAAATGGGGAAGAGGAGGCATCCCAGAATCTGATTTATGAAAAGTATTTTCATTATTGGTCTGTGCCTAAGACTAAGGCATGTAGTGCATCATCTTACTATTGTTTCTGATTCAGCTACACTTAGGAAATAAGGCTTTACTTCTCATAAGACATTTACATTTTATGTTAAACCCCTTCTTGTGGCATCCCACTGAACATCAGATATGTCACAGAGCAAAGCTACAATACAGGCTTGCACGAAATCAAAAATAGAAGACTTTGTCAATTCCTTACTGTTTGAATTTTCTTGAAAAACATGATTCTGACTACTAGTGTGTAAACATTAGTTATAGTGTATTAGCAGAAGCAGCCAAAAATGATTTTATGGCATGGTTGGGCACATTCTACTTAGAATACATGGTGGTCTTAAAACTTTTCAGTGTAAGTAACTAAGATGGAACTAGCAGGACAGCAAAGGTCACTAACATAAGCAAAGACTTAAATCAAGAAGGCTGGAATACCAGAACAAGACCCTAGCTGTAGTTTAGGTCAATGTTGCTCTCCAGGTTTCCAAATTAGCTGTCTCTGTTTTCACTTTAGTAATGATATACGCTCTCTTACCAATATTTATATGAGTTAAAAGGCGTAGTGTCTTTGGAACTGCAGTGTGCTAATGGATGCACAATTAATCTAGTCATGTTTCCTCTCCCTAACTTTTCTTGATAACCTTGACAAAACATTGACTCTTCTACATTCCTGATTGTTTGTCTCATTAAGTATGTTCTGCATAACAAGTGACAGCACGTGCTACCTAAAATATGCTTCATGGTATAAACACACAAACATTGAAACAAGCCATGTTAAGTGCTACAGAAAATGTTATTTCCTTCATGTATTTATTTTTAATTAAAGATGCATCCACTTAAGGGCATTCATCATCATGATCATCATGCTACTGGCAAGGAAATCCCTCACTGTGAGAACTGTACCCTCACTAATCGCTTCCTCTCAGAAAAATTCAAGGACAGATTACTAGAAATAGAAAACTAATTCCTCATCATGTGTACATTTCAATGATTTCAAAAATTCCATCACTCTATATGAGATCATCCTGAAACTTCATGTCACTTTTCACCAACAAGGAAAAAGAACAAAATTACTATGTTATTAAGCACCTCTTCAGTGACTCCCACATCTGATGTGAGTGACCTTATCAGAATTGATACTGGTACAGTTTCACAGAAGCTTGCATCTTCCCACAGAAGATCTCAATTGTGACAAACTAATATACCTTGATTATAAAAAAAAAGAAAAAAGGAAAAAGCTGTTCAGGTTGTATGAATTTTCCACCCAACTGTGCATAGTGATAAATGAGGCCGTGGAGTGCTGTGATGGGCAAGATGAGTTTACATGTGTTCTGCCCCACCACTTTCTGAGGAAGTTGAATTTTCTTCTTGTCGCTACTTCTGCGTCAAGGATGGAAGATCAAAGATCCCTGCTCCTCAGTATTTCTACAGTTTTAGATCAGCACTTCTAATGCCTAATCTTCCTGGAATTAGTTTTGCCATGAGATTGTAAGCAAGACTACTAATATATGAAATCTTTATTTTAAAATAAGTAACCTGCATTGACATTAGGCTTTGTAAGAGAAGCAAGTGCAGATAAAATGTTTTTTTAAGATAGTCTTCCTAAATCTTCCATTCTATGCAAGGGCCAGACTGTTAGGTATTTGCTCTCAACCAGTTTTCCAGCTGGCTTTGCACTGTTAAACGGAAGTTTACAGATTTTATGTTAGCAAAGTTTGTCACTATTGTTAAGTTACATTGACATCTGTCTTAAGTGGTATGCACAGCCTGTGTTTTATGATATACATAGGTTTTATTGCCAGCATGCCACTTGTGAGTTATGCAGGTCATCCCAAACAAGTGGCAAAACAACTTTTACAGCAACATGTGCTATTATATTTCAGTCATGCCACACAGAGTATATCACAGCAACGGCATTAAAGAAAATAATTTAGCAAGCTTTTAAAATAAAATGTTATTGAAACTGCTTTTATGTGACCCTCCACCTGCAAAGTGAGTTGTCTTGGTTGCCCATAAATCCCAAAGATTTAGGGAAGTCTTTGCCTAGGCTACACTATGCACATATTTAGTGCAACCATAATGCTGTCTACTTCTTTTTACGTTCCCTACCTTATCTTTGTTGCACAGTTTAGCTTTTAAGAAGTGTAATTATTTATCCACATTCTTAATGTGAGAAAATTCTACTTTGATTCCTCACAAATAAAAATTACTTTTTCTGCCACACTTTTATTTGTAGCTAGGCTTTAAATTTCACTTGCTGCCTTGAGCTAAAATATATGTGAAAGGAGGTGCAAGGTCATCTACACAGGATATTAACATTTACACAAAACAGGAACCAATTCTCCCCATATCACACAATGCTTCCAGTCCTATAGCATTAATAAACCCTGCTTACACACTGTAGTTACATAAAAACCTATTAAAATGCCAAGGATCACTTATTCAAACAAGGCTTTTATGGTTAATCAGGAAATTTAACATTGATTATACTGCATCTGCTTTTAAATAAAGTAAATGAAATTTGCCCACTTAAGAGTCATGATCAATCCCTTTGGGACAGTGAGGGGAATTAACATATTTAATTACCCTGTGATGGATTCTTTTTTTACTTGCTTAATATTTAAGACATACTACATTACTGCAAAAGATGACTACCAGCTTTATGAACTGCACAAGAATCCTGGTGTTCTTGTTAGGAGAGGGACTACTTTCATTTTTCACTGCTACAGGATAATGAATATTTTCTTCTACCTGTTTAAAAGCATCTGATACCAAGATTATGCTCTTCAAGTGGTAGAATATCTGAAAATGCATTGTCACTTCTAGGCAATGCAGTTCAAAGTTGATTAAGGAATGGGAACACTCTTAAGAACCCAGTTCCAGGCTTCTAATTTTATCCATCCTCCCCAAATCCAATCCCCATTTGGATTTTTTACAAAGCTGCAACTGCTGCAGTAATGCCTCTATGCATACACTCATGGAGAAAAAGAAAAACAGAAGAAAACCTAAGAGCAGCATGAAGGACAAATACACCTCCTCTCCAAATTATGTGCTGCAGGAGCATCTGTAGGGCCGTCTTTGGGATAACTGGGAAAGTTCTTGTGAAAGAGTTTACATCCTCTAATATCCATACTTAGTAAATATGTGGGTGATACCAGAGCACAGAGCAGCATCTAACCTACTTCTGCAGTGATCTTACATGACCAACACTGGGCAGAAAAGATGGTCTACAGTCCTTCTTAGAAAAGCAGATATATCACCTTAAGAGGAAGCTGAGAATTTGTAACACAGTCCGCACATCAGGAATGGGCTTCAACCAGCCCTGGAGTCAGCAGCTCAGCTACATTGTAGATGTGGAGGTAGTTCATAAAACCATAGCCACGAGATGTGTGTTTGCCAGTTCAGCTCATGGCCCTGCTAACTCTGGATCTCACTCCAGACCCTGCTCCTCCAGAGAGCTTTCTGTGTTTAGCCCATGGTCATGGTTTCTGGTCCTACTGTCCAGTTTTTCTCTCCCCTCTGATTCAAAATCAGGGAAGCTGTCTTTTCCCTTTTATGAACTTTTCTGTTATGTGAATATCTTACCTACACTCTGTAAAGAATTTCTTAAACAAGGAGAAGGGAATGGAGTTTTTTGTTGGTAACTTATTTCTGCATTATTAATTACCTTTAATTACCATGTAACACCAAGATTAAAATGCTTTCTAAAACTTGACACTTCAACCTTATTAGCTTACAACAAGAGTATGGTAGTTTCTAACAATACTATTTATCAAAGGTAAACCACTTATTAAGACCGTCTAATTAATAAGGTAGTGTAATCAATCTTCAGCAAAATTCCATTAGAGAGATATAAGCCCTTGAGAAAGCTGCTTGTGACTCTTATGAACTTGCCCAATTCTGAAATGTATGAAAAATTTTTTTCTCCCACTGTGAATTACCTATGTTCAAATTTGCTACCTTGACACTTTAGCAAGAAAGGATTTTGGTTAGTTGTTGATATGCCAATGGTGTGTTTTAATAATCTTGTAAATGTGGAAGTTACAGTTATGCATTTTTTTGTAAATATTTTTTCCCACAAGCAGATAATTCAATGATAGAAGATAATTCATAAATCCATTAGAGGGCACAAACTTCTCCCCGATGTGTTTACTGTCTAAATAATTTAGAATACTATTCTGCCTCTTTACTGCATCACCTAGGTGTCATCCTCCCCATACTACTTATTCTTCTCCTGTTTTCAGTATGCAGATGGACTTTGTATTTCTTAGGTCATCTACACATTCTCTACAAGTCTTGATCTCACTCGCATTTTGACATTTTCACATCTTACACTATGTTTATTTTGGCCATGTTTATATTGTTGGACTGGAAAATGCTTTCTATTTCCAGGTGTGTGACTTAGTTGCCAATACTGTTTAAGACAATACAAGAATTTCCATTCTGTAAAAATCATAAATGCTTTGAGCCATCCTATATATTTTCAAACCTTGTTTACACCTTCCACAGTACAGAACTTAATTCTAGGCAAAGTTATATCATCAAAGCCAGCAACGTTATATAGCTCATTTCATTAAGTAGGATCTTGTAGTATTATATAAAAATATCTGCTAGATTTCTGCAGAGCCCTGCTACTTCCACACCTAATCATTTCTTCAGGACTACTTCAGAAAGATGCAATTAAGAAATCAGATGTATTGAATGAGAATTGTTAGCAAGGTACAAATAGCTATCCTTTTTACATTCCCTTTTGCTCAGCTTCACTGATTTTAAAAACATTGATTGTAAACAGGTGAAAAATTCTGGACATGCTACAAAATAAAAGACCATGGGTTATGGTATTTCATCCCTCTGCAAACTCTTTCTTTGTTTTATGAGCCCTCACCGGTACCTCTGTTCTTTCTCTCTGACAAAGTGATGTATTCTTCCCCTAGCATACAGACCTCTTCAGCTTTGTCATTCATGTAAGTGAGGTTTTCTCATAAGCCATTTTCTGCCAAGTTAATACACCAAAGCTTTAAAAGTGGAATACAAGAGCTTTTTAAAACATTTCGGGGTACATTCCTTCATACAGTCAAGAGTAACTGCAATCCATTTAAGTCAAATGCTTCATATAAAAAGAAGCATTTACAGCAGCAGGGTTGTTTTTAAAGCAGTTTATTTTCTGTAATGGTTTTGGCCCAGCCCTTTAGTTTTCAGTAGTGCTAAGCTCATAGACAGGAATCTTAATTTTCTCTCTGCAAAGCATAAGTGACAGTTTCTTAACAGTCCTCGAAGCTTGAATGATTGTAAATAGTTATTCAGGCCTTGTTATTTGCTTCTGACTTGTTTGTAATGGCTTAGTATTGTGATAATGCAATTAAATGCTGTGACTTACTACAAAGGAATGGAACATACAATTGCCAGGTGGTTTGGTTTGACTGTGGAATATGGCCAGTGCTCATAATGGATGCTATTAATCAGAGAGAAATGGGAATCTAAAATCTCAATGTGCAGGTAGTAGGCAACTGATAATCAGACCGTCCATTTTCAGGCATCAGATCAACATTTACTATAATTTTCCAAACAATTACATTAGGTTTTGAGCTGCTCTGGCTTGATGGGTAAATAAGATCCTGCCATTCTCACTAAAAGTAAACTGTCTGAGCTTTGTTTAAACGGGAGATATTGAAGTGTCCCTCAGGACCTACGGGTGCATCCAGGCTGTGTCCCATCTTCATCTGGGATGAAGTTGAGGTGTAAAACTCTCCTTCCTACTTTCCATTGTAAGGATGGAGGCACAGAAATGTACAGTGCACTGTGGTCAGGAGGGCATTATACTAGAGTGTGCTGCAGAGCATAGCTATCCACAGCATGGCCCTAGCTTTAAAGAGAGTCACTGCAAAAATAGGCCCAATTTGATAAAAATCCTCACTAGAACATTGACTTCATCCTTCTATTCATATATTTGTTAATATCTGTCTACTCTGTGTGGTGAAGGCCCAAACCTCTTCAGAAATTTCATATGGAATACATGGACTGGCTTTCTTTAACCTCAGTTTGTGGAGTCTTCAGAAATAGATGACAAACCCCAGGTGTTGACCCCTCTCTTGACTGAGCATTGAAAAATTAAGCTTGAATATTCCTGAGCTATAACATAACTGTTTACATGTAGATTTGGCTTCTGAGCCATCTAAATATAATGTAAGGCTGCATCTACCTTCTGGGAGACCTATTTGGATTAAATTTCTCAATAGATGATTCTTTATTGCCTGCTTTGGCTTTAATTTATTAATTTCCTTTTAAATAAATTACTGTTTTACCTGTTTGAAAGTTTAAAAGTTGGGGCTTTGTTCTTTTTCCCCAAAGACATGTAAATTCAGTTGTATTTACTTGTTTCTTTAGTAAGCCCTGAGAATACACCAGATGGGAAATGACAGATCTGCATATCTCTGTGTAATTCTGACATCTTTAAGTCTTTTATAAAAACACAAACTTATAAGGGCCTCCAAAATGAAAATACATGCACTTTAGGCAAAATGTTTACAGTTTGCTTATCCACATAACAACCATTTCACAGATCCCAAAATATTTATTTTCAATATTGAACTTCTTTTTATGGTTGATCCACTCTCTTTCAAAGCTGTTCAGTTTATACAACCAGTAAATTACTTTTCCATAATTGCTGTAATTACAGTCCTCCTCATGTGCTTACTCTTATCTCAGAACTGTGCTACTGTTGAACATTCTGGTAACAGAAAACCTCATGTTTATTTAGGAGATAACATAGAGCACTCTTAACTAAAATATTTGTGAAGCTCTTTAGTTACTGTAATGTGATATTACTGTGATTTAAAAGGCTGTAACAACATACAAGCCATAAAAAAAAGCTTTTGAAGACAATGTATAGCTCAATCAAACCTTGAAATATTAAATTTTTTCCTAGTAAAAGACAGGATGAAAATCATGGCTTTATTGTATAAGAAAAATATGATAATAGTAAGTGAGAAGTATATAACACAAACATACTCTAGGTCATTCCTACAGAACAAAAAATCCCCACTTCCTGCTTCACCATCTCTGAAGAGTCTATTATTGTAGTGACTCAGGACTGTGCATTGTGTACTTCGACAAGAAATTATATTTTACGCTTAAGTTCCATGAAAAGTGATATTTTCTCATGTGCACAAACTCTTCTCATTGTGTTCTACTTCCTGCTAATATCTATGCAAAAAGCAACCCAGTTATTTAAAGCACAGCTATGGGGAAATAACATTTAATTAACTGAAATACTCATAATTCAGAAGATAAAGAGGACTTCTTCCTAAATTATAACTTTTGTTGTGAATTTAATCATAGTTTTCATCTTCAGCTCCTTTAGAAATGCCTTCCCTCAGTTTTACTGTCAGTGCTGATTACCCAAACCTGCTGTTGCAGTTTGGATTTCCTTCCTAAAACACCTCAAAAACACAATAGGAGGATTGTTAACACAATTCTGAGATTGGCTGAAGAAGTATTTCTCAGAGCTTTCTGCCCTCTTGGCTTGTATTCACAACTATTCTATTATCAACTATTCTATTTTTTCATGAATACATGAAACACAAATACATTTAAAATGGCATTAATTTCAGAATCCAGATTAAAGCTGACCTCTCATAATACTCTGACACATTTACTGCAAGGTACCATCCAGACTTTGTCTGTGCTTCATATTTCACCACTTCTTCTGTCTAAGACCATCTTCTCTGCTGTTTTCCATTTTGTTACTATTCATGCAGGATCCTTCTTAAATAGAGCTTTTGCCACCTCTGTCAGCTTTCCTACATATCCCTGCCTGGCAGCCCACTATTCAAAACAACATTTTTTAAAATAATTTTTTTCACTTTTTAAACAGCTCATTTTATCACTTCTTTCTTCACTGTTTCCAGTTCATAAGCATATTTGAGTCTCTAAACCATTTCAGTGCATTGCATATAGAAAGATATAGGAGGTGCCTTTTATAATGTTACTTGAAAATTAAAATAAAGCAAAATCTCAATTTCTTCATCAAACAGTATGAACGGCCCAAATGTAAAAGTAGAAAATGATATATCAACTAATTTTCTCTTTTTTAAAAGGGAACTTGTGAATCATGACTTATCTAACCATTATTAAAAGTAGAATAATAAACTGGCATATATGGCAAGCATAAAAAGTATTTGACAACTTATTTTCTTTAAGGAGATGCATGTGTTTTTCAGCATTGTGTTGCTTGTAACTCTAATGAAGAATTGAAAGGAAGCCCTTAAGGTGGGGTGACAGATAAGAGCTTTCACCAACCTAGTAGCATTAAAAGGATAGAGGGAGACCCCTCCCTCTCACCCCACATCTCATCTGCACTCCTTGTTATGAGCACCCACATCTTATTTTACAATGGCTCTAGTATGCATTTGATGATGATCCAATGGGGCAATAAACCAAGCCTAGTTACTAATCAACCAGAAAACAAAACCAGTTAAAAACCAGATAAACAAAAGAGGAAAATATTAATAGAGGGACTATTTCATACTTGGGCAATGGTCCCATTCACAAAAACATCCTATCAGCAATGAAGTGAGTGCAAATATGCAGCTATATGAGGTCAGAGGAATAGGGAAGAAAGAAGTGACAAGATATCTTTTCAGTGGTGACCTCTGCCATCTCATGTAGAGTTACAATGTGCATTTCTACTTGAGATGGCTACTCCTCGAGTTGATGTGGCTCACTTATCTGGCTGAGAATTTCAAACAATTTTTCCCCTCATGGTTCATTTTCTATTAGGTTAGTAGGATGAAGAAAGCTTGGAAAGAAGGTCAGAAGAAGGGAAGCAGAAGGAGCACATGGCTGGGAACGGGTTCATGGAATCATAGAAGAGAATCATAGAATGGTTTGGAAGAGACCTTAAAGATCATATAGTTCCACCCCCCTACCATGGACAGGGACAACTCCTACTAATCAGGTTACTCAAAGCCCCATCCAACCTGGTCTTGAACACATCCAGTGAAGAAGCATCCACAGCTTCCCTGGGCAACCTGTTCCAGTGTATTATCACCCTCAGAGTGAAGAATTTCTCCCTAATTTCTAATCTAAATCTACTCTGTTCCAGTTTGGAACTGTTACTCCTCATCCTATTACTACAAGCCCTTGTAAAAAGTCCCTTTCTTGTAGGACCCCTTCAGACACTGGAAGGTCACATTAACATTTCCCTGCAGCCTTCTATTCTCCAGGTTGAACAACTCATAGCTCTCTCAGCTTGTTCTTATAGGAAAGGTGCTCCTGCCCTCTGATCATCCTTGTGGCCCTCCTCTGGACCCCCTCCAACAGGTCCATGTCCTTGTGCTGAGGGCTTCAGAGCTGGATGCTGTACTCGGGGTGGTGTCTCATGAAAGTGGAGTAGAGGAGCAGAAACACCTCCCTTGACCTGATGGCCACACTTCTTTTGATGCAGCCCAGGATACAATTGATTTTCTGGGATGCACTCACACATTGTTAGCTCCTGTTGAGCTCTTCATCAACCAACACCCCCAAATGTTTCTTCTCAGGACTGCTCTCAGTCCATACTAAGTAAGTGTGGGTTCTCTGCTTTCGGTAGTTTCCACCTCTTAGACTGCCTCAGCTTTCACAGGATGATTCACCTTAGGGATATTACTTCTAAATGCAGCTGAAGATCTACTGATGAAGATTGAATTAGCATACTACTTCTTGTCCTGAATTATTTCCTTCTGCCATAAGATTACAGGTGGTGGAGGCCCCATCCCTGAAGACATTCAAGGTCAGCAACCTGATCTAGTTGAGGATGTCCCTGCTTACTGCAGGTGGATTGGACTAGATGATCTTCGTAAGTCCCTTCCAACCTGGGGCATTCTATGACACTGTGGCATGAGTTATTTCAGGTAGCTGAGGCAGCTGAAAGCCTATCCCAGTTTTGTGACTGGGTTAGCTTCCTGCTCGTTCTAGTCCCAGTCATCTCTCCATAGGTCTAAGCTCTCCAGTGCTGCTGGAAAAGACGTGGCAGAAACACATGGCAAGGACAGAAATGTGACAGACCTGTTCACAGCAGTTGCCCATAGCTTCATCTCTGTAACATCAAACTACTCTCTTAAATTACAACGTGGCTGATATTTCCATTGACACTACTGGCCTAGGGACTGCTCTTCCTTTCTTTGCCACCCTCTTCTCCCACCAGCTCATTCCTACGGTGCTGCCTGTCCCTGCTCTGTGTTGGAAGTGCTGTTTGTGTATGTGGAGGATCACAAAATCAGGGGACCACTGATGATACAGTGGTACAAGTACACAGCTGGCTGCCATGTGAGGACTGCCTTAAGTGGCTTAAGCACAACAGGTGCCAAATGTGAAATCATGGCCAGACAGCAATTCCCAAATGGAGCTTGCTCAGATGCTGCCTTCATAGGACTAGAAGTGTTTTCTGTCACACCTTCCTACTCTGTGCCAGACCATATGCTTAGGAGAAAACATGGCACTGGCCCCAATCCCCTCTCCCATATGAGACTAGAAACAGTGGTGGCAGACTCTTACTCCTTCACATAGGAGAGCCACAGAAAGAGCTTTCAGGCGCTCCTGGCCTCCTCTGAGGAAGAGGAGGGAGATCAATTGTTATGTTTTGGGTATTGTATTGACTCCTGAATGTCAAAAGGCATCTGGACTATGACTATACCTCACCCTAGAGAATCCCCAAAGAGGGTCTGGCTAGACCCTTTGCTACTGTGAGGAAAAAGGATTAAAACTTTTAGAACAAAAAAATCTAAGTAGTTTGGGCCTTTATATTATAAACTAAGATAACTAATGCATAGAAATTATAACACAGAACATCTTAGGATGTTGTTTCATTGTTAATTAAGGTCTCCAAGCTCACCACACATCCCCTCCCTTGCCATGGTGCCAGAACCCGGGTTACAGGGAGTGCCAAATCATAGAACAAACTCAGCTAAATACACTGACTGGAAAAATGGAAAAGAAAGAAACTGGTTTTCACAGAGATCATCTCTCTGGCCCCCACTGATAGGACTGGAACACAGGAAAGTACAAGGATGTTCATCTGGCATCACTCTATTCTGAAGCAGCATCAGCTTAGATCAACTCAAATTAGCTAATACCATCACCACACCTTCAGGCAACACTCAGCATTCTGCATAAAAAACATGTAAAATGCTCATCTACTCCGACGCCTGGGTGCAATCTGCATTGGTCAGCAGCTGCTCAGAGCCCATGAGATCTGTACTTTTTGCTTCCTATGCTCTTATGGACCATTGCTACATATATTACGTACACAGCGAGACTCTGCAGAAAGACAAATAATTTCGTCTCTCTTAGGTCAGAGCTTCCTAAAGGCACAATTCTCCATATTTCTGTGACATTTCAGATAGTCATGATTCCTTATGTGAATGTACATTGAAATCTAAAAATTATGGCCTTAAATCTGAGAATTGAATAAGCCTTTTCAGATTGAAAGTCAGTGATGTAGAGACAGAGTCTGAATCATTCTGGGAATTTTGAGATACCTTAGCAGCAGTTTATGAGTACATAAACCCTAAATTGTGATAACTAATCTCTTTTCAGGTTTATACCTGCAGGAATTGTACATATTGGAAATCAAACATTAAAACTGTTGACATCTCTTCTTGCCTGTGCATTTATTTTCTCAAAGAAAGGCAATTAACCCATTCCTTCAGTTTCTGTAGTAAGAAGGATGGTGATATGCTAGAATATCCATTCTAGCTTTGCAGGTACCAATAAACATCACCAAGCTCAATACAGGTTACGAGACACAGCTGGGAGCTCAGTGACATACAGGCAGCAAGGCTCAATTCTGTGCTGCTATTTTATATTTAATTAGCACACAAACCAGATATTAGTACCAAAATTAACTAAAACTCAGGTAGCACCTTAACTGCAGCAAAAATATGTGAACCAGCATCTTACTGATATCTGTATTTTACTGCTCATTTAGTAATAATGGGGTTTTTTTTAATGTGATCTGAATTTCCAAACCATACAGGAAAATGTGCCACTCTTACTAGGCAGGTGATCTTCCATTAAATGATGCCACTTAAGTGTAATTGTTCAAATAGTAAGAAAGGATATGTGGGTCATCATGGTGCTCCTAGGTACCCTAAATGACAGCATTTCACCCCTCAATTTATTGCAATAATTAGTTTGTGCTAGTACATGTGCTCTCTCTGGATTACTGATCATCTGCACAACTCCATGAATGCTGTGATAATTTTCCAGTTTACATACTAGGAAAACAGGAAAAACCTGTTGTTCTACTGGACTGTGGTCAAGTAAAGAAAAAACTGTAATTCCCAAAGCCTACTTTTTACCTCTCTGTGTTCCTTTAACTCACTGGAAGGTGACACTTATATTTGCAGAGTGTTGAATCATTTCTTTCAAATAGTACTATGGTAAAAAAAATGTTTGTTTGGGATGGTGCCATTCATATTTTTGGCACTTCTCTGAAGCCCATGGAGGCATTTGCTCCATTTCCCCCAATAAACAAACTACAGCTGCTATTCTTTAAACAGCAGCTCGTTGACTCTGCTTAAATACAGCTTTTTAATGTAAGAACATTTGATATTCTTAAATTATTTTTTGGGGCAAGTCTCATAAGATACTTCTGGGAACTCACTTAGCTTCCATACCATTTCGTTCACTAAATAAGAGCAATAAATAAAATTCATCCATGTATACAACATGGAATAGCACAACTTTACATTTTTCCTCTCACCTTTCATACACTTTACATAACTTCTCCAGTTTTGTCTCTAATACGATCATGTATGATAGGTTAAATTTGGTGAGCTTGTTTTATATGCTTCAGCAAAATATCCACCAATCAAATAGAAATAAAACAAAATGAAGTTTCTATCTTATCTGTATTTAAATGAATCTGATAGATACCCAGAGCTGTTTACGGATGAACACCTCTGGAATTCAGACTGAAAGAAATTCTGCATCTACCCACTTTCCATTGAAAATAATGACATTTCATAGCCAACTCATTCACCTTGAATTCTAACTCTTCTGCGAGGAGGTCTACAGCAATATAATAGCTATTTATTAGATTCATTTCAACAGAATTTCAGTAAAAAGTAATGAAAAGCAGAGAGTGCACATCCAGTAAGTACTAATTCAATACCATTTTTACTTCTTTGAAATAAAAGAGTATATTTTTATAAGTATTGAAAAGCAATTTGGTCTAAAGAAAAAGATAATTATTTTTTTCATGTTCACATTACGGATCTTCAGTGATTGGAATAATACTTTTATGTCTGGAGGTCTTGCAGTATACCCTGAGCTTTGCTCTGAACTGCAGGGAAAAATGTCAGAAAAATCAACCCTTCTCCCCTCAAAAAATCCTCTCCTGAAACACAGTAAATCCGAGATCTGCTTGTCTTCTATCTCACAACATCTTAGCACGCTGTTAGTAATAGCGACAAATAAACTGAGCTGGAATAGGAAAACATCACATGACAGAAATGAAAACCAATTTTAGGCAGAACTATTTACTCTGTATGGTATTCCCAGATGTCTCAAACTTTGTGTGGATTTTTGGGCAAGCACTCAAACATTTGAACCAAAAAACCAGACCTCTGATAACACAGAGATTTTGGACCAAGTCAAAAATTAAGAGAGAGATTATCCTTCTTCATAAATGCTTAGTATTTTAATCCATAGCAAACACAATGTTCTTCAGTTTAAACACCTGTTTCAAGAGTCCACTGAGGTAAAAGCTACAACAAAATAGAATGCTTTTAGAAAAATAAGTGAAGAACTGTGGCAAGTAGAAACACATTTCCTATGGCACTGTTTAACTATAGTAAGCTATAGTACAAGGCTCCCACATGCAAGATGCTTTGGATATTTATATGGAAGACTGACAGTCTAAGAGGTGAGCACAACTGGGAAAACCCCCTCAAACAGCATCATCTGAAAAAGGCTGCATTCTTGACACGTAGTACTGTCAAGTCATAAAACTTTAGACAATTTGGACCTATATCACCATCTGGGTCAAATAAGATAAGCGTAAAATGAGAAAATAAAAATTATAATTCAGCATCAGGTACTTTGGAAGAAGCTTTTTGTAACCTGTTGTTTCAGTCTGAGACTGTTTATTCTTCAAAAAGTGCAAGTCTCATTTACATGATGGTTTCTTTCCCTGTAAAGAGTTGCTGCCTAGAGGACACACCTTGTAGCCAGATCAGCTTGAACAACAGCAACAAGGTAGACTGTAACAGAAGTATCTTCGTGTAAACTCTACCTGGTTCATGACTGAGTTTAAAATTGCCAGATTTTGAACAAATGTAAATCCACCTTGAAACATCACAGAAGACAACTCCTACCCTACCTACTGGACTTTGTGCAGCAGCTCTGCCTTTGACTTCACAGGCTGTATAGATATGCAAACTATCAGAATCCTTTTTGCAAGGGGAGACAAGTCCCCATACTTTAGAATCAAGAGACTTTACCCTCCTGAACTGAATGAGGGCTGGGAAGCTTGAAGGTGCTTTCATGGAAAGAAAAATAGCTATTTGCTTTCCTCATCTGTCAGCAACAAATAACAACAAAATCAATTAATTTGGGAATTATTTTAGAGTTATATTCAACATCAGTGGAATTAGACCTTCACGTTTTGCTCACCGCCATACTTCCAGTGCTAAATTATTTGCATGAGCTGAAGTTCTGCCATGCTGTTCCTCCCAATTTCAACCTAAGATATTAAACTGCTATTAAAGTTTTACAGAAAAGTTTGATCACAACTGGAATGTCAGAGGTTTCTTAAAAAGATGCTAACATATCATTACCATAGTTTCACTTCCTTGTATTTTTAAAAATATTATTTTACAAATACACTCTTCAAAACACACACCAGTTAGACAAGTAGGTTTTATATGCATTTTCCTGGCAGCTGCATTTGAAAAAAAAAAAACCAAATATCAATAGAAGATTGCAAGATACTGTAAGGATATATTAACTGTATATGGAGAAGACAGTAAAACTAAATAATATGAAAGGACTCAAAGCTATCTAATAATTTATAAATTATTTATCTGCGTGCAGTCATTGTGCTAAAATGAAATGTCAGTCATTACTATCTGAAACAGAGGGTTTCTGTATTACTAAAATATTTTTTTTAGCCATCAGCATATCTTGGAGCAGACATCTCTTATGCTCCCCACAGAAAGGTTTTCCTGGCAGAGAATCTCCCAGGATAAGGTAGAAAGGAAACAACTATTTAATTTTCTAACTGGTATGTAAAGCTAACCAAAGAGTAAGTGCAGTACAAAGAGGAGAACCTGTTTTAGACTATGTTTCCAATACTGCAGATATCAGGAAAGTTTCAACTAACAAAATATTCATGGATTCATTTTCAGTTTGTCATAAGAAATACATAAAGCCCTTCTTTTGAGTGTATAAATGAAACAAACCACGAACTCTAGCTGTGTGTGCCAGAACTGTCACTCTTATGTTCATATAGTAGAGGCAGTTTACATCCTGTTTATCAGCTTCCTTTAACCAATATATAAAAATAAGGATGCTGAAGTATGACTAAATGCCAGTGGGTATAATCTTACACGTTTTATTAGAAGAGTGAAGTTTCATCTATGAAATTCAAGTTAGCATCTCGTGAATGCTCTATGTTCTATCAGCTCATGGTCAGGATAACTCCACTTTTGGCATTGTCCGTTTACTATGGTTCATCATTTGGTTTCATCTCATCCTACAGTCAGAATAAGTGCAAGATGCTGTTGTAACCTGCACACTGAAAGTGACGAAGACTGATCTCCATCTCATTTCACAACAACACAGTAAGAAACAAAGCTTGTTTGAAAAATTGGATCCTCTTTTGAGGACAGCAACAAATATCCAGTGGAACAAGAACTGCATTCTTTATCTTTCAAGCTGCTATTCTTTCCCACATAGTTATCTGTATTTTAAAAGTTAACAAGACAAGACAAATGGAAAGGCTCTTTACTGCTGCTGCAAACTGAAGTATGATATTGTGAAAGTGAGTTCCTACTGACATGGAAAATTCAGTATATACTTCTGGTGGCTAAATAAAAACTATATGTCATGGGAGTTTAAACACCCATGGTTTAACTTACAATATAAATGAGATTAAGGAATGTTGAATGTTATATTACAGGGAAGGTAACACTGAACAACACAGATAAATAAGAACTATAAGAGTTGAGTTTTTCATATAACCTTCATATTAGTGTCTAAACACATTGGAATCTCCTAAATGCATTAGACCAATTGGAGATTTCACTGTTGCAAAAATGCTAAATAAATTTGGGCCATACCACCTCTGTCATAGCACTTTGGGCCAAACTAGTTCTCTTGACTATAGAAATGGTAAGACTTGATGTTTGTAAGGCAGAGAGAAAGGAGGAAAAAAAAATAAAAATCTATGTTTTTCCCAATAATTTCTGCATCTGAAAAAAAAAAATTCTTTACAATAAAAAATAGAGAATTGACATGTTGCAAGAAGGGAATCCATAGGACGCTTACCAGAAAGAAATAATTATTTCCTGAATCTTTTGTTTTACTAAAATTCTGATCTCTCTAATGTTTTAAAGTTTTTGCTTTACTAAATCTGGCACTGATATGGAGCACTGCGTAGGGATCTTTATCATAGTCTCTTTGCCAAGTCATGAGAAATTTATAGCTCAGTCAACCACTCTATCAACGTTTTCTATCAGCTTATCCTTAAAACTTCCTTCTGAAATGAGAATGTCAACTAAGTTAGACAAAAAAAAGCACTTAGTTTACATTAAGGAACATATGTACTTAATATAATATCCATACAAAATTATATATTTGACTAGGTTTTACTATATCGCTATAAGGTTTGGAACTTCTGGCAATATAGGGTCATTTATATATGGCTTAAAATGACCTACATGATTTTCTTTACTTTTGAACTGTTAAGTGATTTAAACTGAGATTGTCTACACATCTGAATTCTTTTACAGAATTTTGGACTGAGTTTTTCTTCTTCACGAAATGTCAAAGTGAAATTTGTTCTGAAGTTTATCAATACTGACAAAGCCAAATGATGATGTAACTGAAGAGACATTTACAGAGATAATTTTCACACTTCCTAGAGTAATACAGTATTGCCTCAATTAAGTACACCCAAACTAGCATGTCCAAGCCAACTAAACTGATATTTAACCCCTCCTACTCATAATAGTTGAAAGAAATTTCATTATTCAGAACAATGCACATTAGAAGTTAACCAAACTTTAAGAAAAGTGGACTTACTTTTATCTGCTTGGGAAAAATGAAAACAGTCACATGGTCATCATTTGGATTTATACTCCTTGAAAAACCAACTGCATTGAAGTCACTCTTTCAGGTGACTGAACTGTAAGAGCATGGCTGTTTCAGAATCTGGTTGGGCCCTTTATTCACACCCTTATTTCATAGGCCAGAGAGATTGGCTGCTTCCACCCCCCCCAAAACCAGAAGGGAAATCAGACCAGGTAAGAGGCATAATATTTTCCACCTGGTTCCTGGCTTGTGAAACAGGGAGATCAGCACTGAAGTGCTTGAGGGATGTCCCTACAAGTAAGCACAGGTTCAGCCCTACATAAGCATAATTAATTGAGAGATCATTTTCTCTTCACTTGCCCTGAATGTTAACACAGAGAAATTTGCTATTCTATGTAACTTCCAAACTGCACTCATGTGTACTAGCCAGTCTTTTCACTTTGTTGTAAAATGCTGTGAAGGAGTTGGAAATGAAGAATGAAAATGAAACTAAAAAGTCATAATTTGGATCCGACTGTTTCATTACAAAACCTTTGAAACTTTTCTGACAATGCTGATCAGCCTTGTTTTTAAAAGGTGCTGTAGCATCTAAATGCTGCAGTCAACTTAAGGCTCTCTTGTGTTTGGTGAAAATGCTGAGTATGTAATGCTCTAATACCACTTGAAGTTCTGAGAAGCTTTTTTTCTGCAAATGCAGAAATCATACAGTTCAAGAGCATTGTGCATGGATAGAAAAGGCA
This sequence comes from Megaceryle torquata, assembly GCA_024611175.1. Classification (NCBI taxonomy): domain Eukaryota; kingdom Metazoa; phylum Chordata; class Aves; order Coraciiformes; family Cerylidae; genus Megaceryle; species Megaceryle torquata. The sequence continues at coordinate 155,822 of JANIJG010021181.1, forward strand.
GAATTCTGGAATTGATGAATTCGATCCTGCATTTGTCACTGTCACATGACATGATGGTGGGTGAGGTGTTTCACATGCACCAATATCTTTCTATCCTTAACAAAAAAGGCATAGTTAAACACCATATTCCATTTCCACAAGTCATGCCAAAGCTCAGGAGCCCCAAAAGTGTGCTGCTATCATTCAACTAAGGATCTTCATCTTCAGAAATTCAGTAAACCTCAGCCCCTCTTCAGGAGCTGCAGTTTTCAAGAACCACCCTGAGTGAAGCCATTAGCATCCTTCCAGGATACATCCTTCTAGTGAAGAGCTGCCAATGGTGTCAGAAGCAAGATGAGCCCAAATGAGTCCTAGACCTCTTGAGCCAGTAACTGGAACAGAAGTTCCCCATAGTCCCACAGAAGGGAATCTCTGTCTTTAGTGACACATCCTAAAGCAAATACACAGGGCAATGATGCCATGAGCTGCTTGCAAATAACTGTACTGCTCCAGGGGAGGCACGGAGAATTACCTGGGTAAGTAAAAGTTAAGCAGCAGGCAAGTGCTAGTGCTATTTGCATGCTGATAGCAGTCCCCCAACTTCTGAGAGCTTCCTCAGGCTGAATTCATTACCATCTGAGGAATTACATGCCCAAGCTGTGCATCCTTTCTACTTCTGAGGGAAGAGAAACAGTAGGAAAAAAGCAAATATAGTTCCCGTCTTCTGCACATTATTTACCTCACTGAATGGTGATGTTGCCTTTCTTTCAGGGGTGCTTCTATATACCCTAAGCCATCAAGTCTTGGTATTGTATTTAAATTTTAGGCAGTGATTCTACTATTTCTGGAAAACAAGGAGGAAATATGGGATCATGGAGGCTACTGCTTATTATAAAATTTTTAAAATGCTAATACTGTAACCTTTTAATTAAGTATCATCAGGCTGAGTTCACTTTTCATTTGTCCAACTACTTATTTTTATCCTGAACTGACATACTTTTTTAATGATGTTAAGTCCTTCCATAGGTTACCTATACATTGTGGAGAATGGTGGGCCTGAAGCACAATAAAGGTTTTTTTCATAAACTGCATTATATTTACTTCTGTCAATCTGGTTGGTCTCAACATTCAAGCAACTGAACTTGCAGTTGTACCAGACAGCAGAGTATTTATTCTACTCATTTTCCCTTCCTTTTGGGAAGCAGGAAAAATTAATTCTAAACTACAGATTCCATTTTTTCACATGTAGTCAGAATGGGGCTCCGCAGCCCTTAGAGCCATCCACCAAACCCTGCCACTTCCACTAAGGCAACAGACATTGGTGTATAATATCTACTATAATCTATACAGACAAGAGACTTAAACAAAATGTTACTTTGCCAAAGTCTGGGGCCACTAAAGTGAATCTAAGAAATACGTAGAAATGATGAAAAGTATTAAGATTATTTCCCTATTCTCATTCTGACAAGTGGCAAAGATCATCGTGGTACATGTCATAATGCATTTCATTCAGGCAGAAAGCAACAAAGTAAACAATTAAATGTTTGTTAAGTTGACACTAGTGAAAACAAGGCTTTATGTTCAGGTTTTGATTTTTAGCCAGCCTTAACTATGAATGCTATCAGTTTTCATATGAGCACAAAATAGACATTATGAAATTCTAGTATTTGCATTCAAGTACCCATTCTATGCTCATCAAACCAAATTTCATTAATTTCTACCAGAAACTCTGAATTTGTATTACTGGCAATGCAGGACTTCAGGAACCTTCTGCATGGCCTCTACATGGAAAGAATAATAGAATTTAACAAATAATAAATATCACAGCATGATTTCATATACTGGTTAAGGAAGAAGGTGGCAGAGGGAAGAAATTCAAGTAAAAAAATCCTGTTTTCAGCTCTTCCCATAATCAAGCAGCAGAAAGATTTTTGCCTATTAAGAGTTACAACAGACTGCCAGCCTTTGTCTGTAGTGTGTAAGGGTAAACAGAAGTGACAAACGTTGTACTCTTCAGAGAAAGAAAGGACAGAATCCCCAATCTGTTTTGAATGTTATCTCAACATGTTCAGAGCTTCCCTATTTACATGAGCCTGACCGCCGTACCAGGGAAGGTTATGGACAGTGTCTCCCACAGCATTCTCCTTCAGAAACTTATGGCACAAGGCTTGGATAAATACACCGTGCACTGGATAAAAAACTGGCTGGATGGCTGGGCTAAAAGAGTGGTAGTGAAAGGAGCTAGATCTGGCTGGCATCTGGTCACAAGTGCTGTTCCCCAGGGTTCAGTACTGGG
>JANIJG010021182.1:0-12716 GCA_024611175.1 Megaceryle torquata
ACTGAACACAGTATTCAAGATGAGGCCTCACAAGTGCTGAGTACAAGGGCAGGATAACTTCCCTTGTCCTGACACTGTGCCAGGCCAGGTTTAGATTGGGCATTAGGAACAATTTCTTCACTGAACAGGTTTGTCAACTGGAACAAGCAGTCTGGGGAAGTGGTGGAATCACTATCCCTGGAGGTATTTAAAAGATGTGTAGCACCTAGGGACACGGTTCAGTGGTGGACTTTGCATTGCCAGGCTTGCAGTTGGACTTCATGATCTTAAAAGACTTTTCCAACCTAAATGATTCTGTGATTCTCTAAATAAAGTATATTTTATAGTCCCATACAACAGTGTAAATAAGAATATATACTGTTGTAGTTCTGTTTCCTATTAAAAATACCCAGAAAGTTCAAAGGATGAAACAACTGACCAAGCATGTCTGGCAATTGTACCAGGTCTGGTTCAAAGAACTGCAGAAGAGGAAGTTATCTGATTTTGCCTTCCTGAATTTCACAGGGTATCACAGGGTGTCAGGGGTTGGAAGGGACCTTGGAGATCTTCAAGTCCAACCCCCCAGCTTGTTGTTCTGGAAGTCATAACATGATCTAAACATTGTGTTATTCCTTCCCACACTGAGTTTTGCTAAATTTTATCTTTTCAAAGATAATTCATAATGCATTCATGAAAAAAACCTGATGTACAAACTGGCACAGCTATAACACAAACCTCTCAGATTTAGAACCAATTTCACCTTGGTACGGGGAAGATCAGAATATAAGGTTAGTTGCAGGACAGACATCTCCTATAGGACTTAAGTAGGAGTAAGGATATGTCCTTATTTCCAACTCTGGAATTTGTGATGGACAGGTCCTCCTTGTTTTTGGCTCTATTATCAATACAACACAATATACTATACTGTGACAACACTGAAAATTTTCAATGCAAACACTACTTTCCACAGTAACAACAATAAACCGGCCACGTTTCTGATTTATGGTTGCACAAATACATGCTTAATTTTATCTTGTATAATGATACTGAATTAATCTATCATGAAATAGCAATGCCGGCAAAACTAGATCTATTTGAACTGCTGTTAAACAAGCACAAGTAGTCTGAAATGACTACAGAAAAATTTTTACAACTCTTATATTTCTTCAGCAGATGTTGAAGATACACCGAGTAACATTAGATACAGACTAAGAGCCATCAGAGAGACTACAGTGATCTCAATGTAACAAAAAAACAATGCACTATTGGCCTTGAGATAGAACCTACTTAATCCAGGACTATGTGAGATGGACCAAACAGCGTTATCTGAAAGCCCATGTCTGAGTTTACATTAGCAAGTAACTCAGAGCAAGAGATAAGGAGAAGATCAGAGCAGCTTGGGCTGAGGCTTCTATAGCTACAGGAAATGCAGTGTGGATTTCCATCTTACTTCATGCTCCATTTAGTCCTGGATTTTACTTCAGCCTAGATATAGCCTGAGCCCTCAAATACAATGTTCCCACCACTCACATCGTTCGAAGCTGTTCAAGTTATTGCCTTGAGACACGTATGTCACTATTGGAGCCTCTTTGGAGTCTAGCTGAAAAAGAAGTTACTGTTAAAATTCCTTGGAAAAGAATTAACACCAAAAAGAATCTTCTGGGAACCAAACCAGTAGAAAGCAAGAGATGAAAGGGGAGTTTGCTTCAGAACTGGGATATTACAAATCAAAATGTAGACATAATTGCTGCATGTATATTCAGATTTGCCTCTAAATCTCCCTTCTTAAGAGAAGAGTTTGAAAAAAGTGCCTAATAAATACAGAATCCAAACAACCTAGAAGATGTCAGCGTATCAACATGGGGACTGAAGAACTCATGAGCTGCACATGTTAATTTCTATAATTAAGGTCACTTCACATGGCTGCAGGGATACTGCCTATAAGCACCTACAAGTACAAAGCTGCAAACAGCAGCATGCCTATTAACAAAAGATTGTTCAAAAAAAGTTGAAAGTTCTCACTTCTGTGGCTATAAAAAAAAAATAGTATTTTAAACAACAGCTTAATGGGTCTAGGATAGAGAAAACATCTTCAAAATCAAGGGGAAGATTAAAAATAATAATAAAAAAAAAAAAGGTGGAGGTTGCAATTAGAGGACCTGGAAACAAAGACAGAAAGTTTGGTGAATTGTCAGTGCTGATTAAGCCAATGGAGAAATAAAAGCTAGTCAGGGTAAAAATAAAGCATTGTGAACCCCTGAAAGGGGAATGAAAAGAAATCTCAGTAATCAGCTAAATAAAAGGGTACTTTACTACTCTGCTAAAGTGGGCTGAAGTATCCTTAGTGCAGTAATATTCTACCATTCAAAATAATAGTAGCTAAGCTCACACATAGCCCACTGTAAATGTTGGAGAGAAGAGTATTGTTCAATTTCACAAATTACCCAGTTTGGAGTGTTCAAATCAGAAGTATTAAAAAAAATTTACTATTTTCTTAACTCATTTCTTAAGCTACCTTAAATGAATTTTCCAATGGCATTTTTGGTAACTGCTGTCAGCATACATGAATGACAAACTTGTGCCATTGGCAACACACAATTCAGCTTCAATCTGATTGCATGAATTCAGTATTTCTCAAACATCATGGTTAATATGAACTGAGAAAGCTATATAAAGAACACTTCATTCTTACAATGCACTTAAAAAAAAAAAAGAGAAATAAAGGCCTATTTTCCCCTCTCTACTGTGGAAAAATAAAGTTCCAGCATTTAACTGAGGTACCTCCAGCTTGAATTGAAATTTATTTTCAATTATCATCACAGTCATGCTTTCAAAAACTGCAACAGCAGATGTGGAGTCACCCTGTGTGAACAATGTTTTCCAAAACAGCTATATTCATTTCATTTCTAAACCCTTCTATTGTTTACAAAGTCATGAGAAGTTGTGATTCAAACTCAAAATTAAGTATAATGTCTAAGTGCTCTAGAGAGATTTCTTTTGATTTTTAGCTTTATTGAAAGATATTACTACCCTCTGGAACATTGCTGAAGACAACTGAGGTAGCTGAAATGATTCTTACCCACTGACTCCCATGCACAAGTTTGTCAACTTCTTTATTAAACACACAGTGAAAATGGATGAGGATGTAGCCAAAAATGCTGAATATAGAAATGCATGTACTTTAATAGACATATTCTTCAAACAGACTAGGCAAAATAAAAAGAACCCACTATTTAAAAGATGGTAATGTTAAATTAATTAATTTAAAATGCACAGGTATTATTAATAATGACTGATTGATATACTTAATCAGAATAACCACAACAACAACTGTTCACAAACTGTACTTTCTAGTGCATGTTTTACACTCTTTTCAGAGATCTGAAAAATCAGAAGTTACTTTCTGAACCAGTACCAAACTGAAGATCCCTACACTGAATTCTTTTGGTTATTTTGAAATTAATCTTAAGAGCTAAAGGCAGCAAAGATTTAGGGGGATAATGTTTACTGACAGTCCAGAAGGTAGCAGAAATCAGATTTAATTTGAAACCCATAACTGATGCCATGTTAGGCATCACTTTAGGACCTCTTCACATTCACCTATACCCTGCAGCATATGTAGCATTATTTCAGTTTCACACTACAGAAATATTAATTCCAATTAAGCACAAACCAGCCAAAATTTAGCAGAGATTGATAAACACTTTAAAATAGTTAGAGATTTTTTTGATCAGTAAATTCCCGAACTATTGCTGGGGGGGAAAAAAAAAAAAAAGAAAAAAAAAGGAAAAAAACCAAAACAAAACCAAACCCCCAAAAAACCAAAACCAAAACCAAACCAAACAAACAAAAAAAAACCAACCACCAAAAAAACCCAACCAAAACTAAACTGGGATAACCACACAAGTACTTAGAGAAAAGTGGCAAGAAAATGAAGGAACTGAATGATGGAAAATTTGAGCAATGACAGAGGTAGTAAGTTACGTATTCTATTTGATTTAAGGAGATTCATATTAAACAAAAAAAAGAAAAATATCAAAACAAGAATCAGAATTGGGTTTTTTTTTAAGTTCTATGAGGGAAAAGTAAAGTACAGATAGTCTGGAAAATACAAGAGAAAAATACATCGAACATAAAAATCCTACATAAGATCTACTGCAAAAAGCTACAAAATAAGAGACCAAAAGCTTTTGGGAGGAAAAAGGAAGAATTCTTGGTATCAGCTATCCAGGGAGAACTGTCATACAGACACTCTGAAATGCACATCTTAACTTAAGAGAGTCAGGTCATAGGAAAAAAGTAGATATGCAAATCGTCAGCATAAACTGACAGCGAAAGTTGTAGGAAAGCTTCAGATCATCCCTGAATAGGATGGAGAAGGAAAAGTAGAAAAGGACCAAGAACCCCTGTGAGACAGGAAAAAAGGGCAGAACAGCTCTCAAAATAGACAGTCAAGGGCAATGCAAGTGGCAGAGCAAAGCACAAGACTGTCATGTTATCAGGAAAACAAGAAAGGCCAGATTATTAAGAAAGAAGTGATCACTACTTGGAGCTATAGCAGTGGAGAGACAAAAGAAGACAGGGTTCTTAATAATTCATGTAGTTCTAATGATGTTCTAAGTTCCAGAAACAAACAGTAATGATACCAATTTCATAATACCCCTACAAGTATCTATGCTACTATAAAGAAGCTGCATCTACTTGATTTTCCTGGATTTGTTGAATGCTAGTTTGCCTTTTCTTCTCCCCCCCACCCCCCTCCCGCCCAAGCGATTGTGTTTGAATTTAGGTATTAGGTCTTACACAGTGGAAAAGTTTAAAATTATTTTGAAAGATTAATAGATTTTCTGTGCAGGCTGCTTAAAAGCTTTGTCACTAAAACAGTCTGCTTCAAAGCAAATCGGGTTAATCTACACACTTCAGCCTACTAATCTTCAGTGTAGTGGAATGTTCTGCAGTACATAGATGAATTTTGTCATCACTAGGTACTAATTTATTTTATGTCTGGTAGTGAGGCTGCCCTGGCCTGTAAAGTGGTATCAACTTTCTGAATTTCAAGTTTATTTTATGGTAATTTCTTTTATTTCTTAGCTGTATGGCATTCTGCTATTCAGAAATGTATTAGGCACAATAATATAAACCATATATGCACTATTATTTCCAATTTTGTTGCTCATTTACAGAAGTAACCAACTCCTTGCATTTTTATTCAACTGCTTACATCTACTGTAAACACTTCTGATTTGATTCTACATTTTTATTCTTCCAAGTTGGAAATATCATGCATTCTTACATTACTAACTACTATAGAACTGCTATCGTAATACTAACTACTATAGAACTACTATCATAATACTATCTCTTATAGAACTACTATCATAATACTAACTACTATAGAACTACTATCGTAATACTAACTACTATAGAGCTACTATCGTAATACTAACTCCTATAGAACTGCTATCATAATACTAACTACTATAGAACTGCTATCATAATACTAACTCCTATAGAACTACTATCTTAATACTAACTCCTATAGAACTACTATCTTAATACTAACTCCTATAGAACTGCTATCATACTAACTCCTATAGAACTGCTATCATAATACTAACTCCTGTAGAACTACCATAATCTATACTAATCTAACTATTTGTTAGCTATAGATGTTTTAATAAACTTGAAACAAGGAACCAGAACTGTACAACATGTTGGGGTTATTTTACTTTTATTCAGGTTTTGACAACAATAAGACAACAGAAAGAAAAGGAAAAAAGAAAATCAAATGGCAGCCGTGGTTTAGTTGTTAGGGTTCACTTCAACAAACACCACTAACCAGCCTAATGAACAGCATGAGAAAAGAGACCTAAGTAAATTACAGTTTTAAAATACTAAACTAAATAACTTGAACTTGTAACATAGTGAAGCGCAGCAAGGAAGGGCTCTGTGGGAAGATGGAGCAGCTCAATCCTGCATTGCAGGGGTGCAAGGCAAAATTCCTGTTGGGCTACAGCTCATTCCTCTGGGAACTGAATTAAACACTGAGACTGCATCCCTGCTCACAACCCACACAAGAGAATCCCTGCATCTGTGACACAAACAAAAAACCACAAAAAGAATGCAATAGTATTGTGTCCACTACCTCTCAGGTTAAAATAGCACTAGGTGTATGAGAAGAAAACCCTCAATCAGTAAGCTCAGAGAAGTTTCAGATAAGAATGTTTGTAATTCAGTGTTTCCCTCCTTTTTTATTCATTAATTTTTTTTTTTAATAGTACCTAAATGCAGAAAAGGTGAAATGTGCAAGCATAATGTACACGGAATCAATTTTAACTGAATACCCTGCAAAGACAGTGGCAATTATTTTGCTGTGCTGCATGAAACAATGTTTGTGATGGGTTTGATTTTTTTTTCTTTTTCAGAAGTGTTTAAGATCTCATAATACCAATCCATTTTTAAAGTAATGAAGGAAACTTACACTCCTACCCTCCTTACTCTAAGTAAATCCACGTGGTTGTAAAAACCGTGCAGCTGATAGTGTGGATCTGTGCTGCTTCATGCATCGTCAAAGATACTTTTCATCAACAGAGAACCATTTTGTCTTCATCAAATGCCCTGAAGACAAACTTATGGTTATCTATTACTACAGAATTTTCATTGTGTACAGCTAAAATTAAAAAGTCCCTTTGACTTTCACATACTAGTTTTAGATTGCTGTATTGGCAGTTCTAAAATGTAACTGGATAACTAAAAATGAACAGTATGTTCTATAAACACTGGAACAACAGTATCTTATCTAAACAATTTCATTCAGACAAACCAGGACTAAGTTAAACCAAGTTACAATATTTGGCAATACTGCACATGGAGAATGACCTACTTTTGTAAACACTGACATTATTGTAAGCATCTGGTTTATGCCAATCTGTGTGACTCAGCCTATGGAAATATGAGAATTAAATTCTGATAGTGTCGTATCTGGTAGTGATACTTTGGGAAGTGATCCTTCGGGGGACTTAAGTTAGGGTCTAAGTAAACTTAGAGGATACTTAATCAACACAAACTGTGGAGTACCATTTTCAGAGCCACACACTCAACAGCAGTTGAAACAACAGTCAAAGGAGATTAAAATCTGACATTTAACTAAACTAGTCTCCTTTACCGAGTATCAGGGATAACAATAAAGCAAATTAGTAAAGCAGAATTACACAAGGTTTTCTGAGCAAGATTTTAGTATTTCTTTCCTAAGGCAAGTGTATTTCTCCCTTTATCTGTGCCATTTTATTCAAAAATACTCAGAGTACAAAAGCAGCTACTGTAGAACCTGCTGGCCTATTCACATAAGCAGCACTAACAGGAGTTTCCTTATGGAGGAACCACTGACTCTTCTTTTGGAGAAGAAGGAAAATAATTTGCAAGTAGAACCAATCTACAATAATTTCTTTGCTATGTAATGGGAAGCCATTTGATGCTACACTGAACTCCAGAAAATGTCTTACATTTGAACAGTGTTTGCTAATACTTCACCTCTACATAGACATCCTTGCTCTGACAATTAGTTGTGCCTCCAGCATGAGGCAGATGGGCTAAATGGTTCTGCTTACATCTCCACATGAACAGATGTGTAATCCATGTACAGAGAGCTTTATGAAAAACTTCACAGGATGGAGTTCCACAGCTGCTTTAGGAGAAAATAACCATAGGCTGCTGCTGAAAAGGTAGTTTCACCTGCCTCACCTCCTTGCACCTACTTAGGCAGTTTCATTTATGCCATCATAAGGTATTACCTAGTCATGTAAGGAGCCATATCATTAAATTCATCTAGATGAAAACTTACCCAACAGAGAAAAGTTATACCATCTGAAATCAACAGTGAAATCACAGTGAAGATGGACAGTTTTGCCATGCCAGGAAACCTCTGACAGCTCACTCATCAAAAAAACATTCACCTTTGCCATTCTAGATGGCTCAGTTCATTGTAGGGCAGGAAAGCAAGAGATAAATGCAAGGAAAGTTGCAATAATGGACAATGGCACATGTGGAAGCAAAGGCAGAAATGTGTTAGTAGTTGCTTCATTTAGATTTTTCAGGTAGAAAAATCACAGAAGGGTAGGGGTTGGAAGGGACCTCTAGAGATCATCTAGTCCAACTCCCCTGCTAAAGCAGGTTGGCCTAGATCTGGTCACACAGGACCATGTTCAGGCAGGTTTTGAAAGTCTCCAGAGAAGAAGACTCAAAATCAGGACCTGCTTAGTCTGTTTCCACTGAGAATTTGAGAATCTCTCAAGAACAAACTGCAGAATAAATAGGAACAACTAACAAACTAGACCTGGACGATCAACAAAAGAGTACCAATCGTATATACATGTCATTAAAATTCCACAAATAGCATTTGCCATTCTTCTCTTCTAGAAGAAAACCTGAGTGCTCATATAAATGTGTCTTTTAAGGTCATACTGAAAAGCTGAATCGTTGTTGAAGAAATCTGTTTTTTCTACATTGTGCACATAACCCTTATGCACGTTAAAGACTACGTAAAGTTATCTACAGAGTTCAAGATAAAGCAGTCCAGTTCTTTTTTTTTTTTGACTAACATAACTTCTTTGAGTTTTATGTGATTTCAGATTGTGGTTAGCACAAGATAAACAATAAGAGGTCACTGACTTCAGTGCTACACCACTGAAATATAATTGCCTGACACAATAAAGTCCTAATGAGCACAACTCTTGTCAATGGGAGGTTGCCTTGGCAACAAAGTTATCCCAGAAGAGAACTATCCATGTGGTAGAAGGTGATGAGAGGCAGTTGCCTGACACAGATTTGAAAAGTATAAAAACTTTTCAATTGCTCAAGTTGAGGGGAAACTTTAGGCATTGGGAGTCTACTGACATCAGGGAAAATACTGACTTGCTGAATACAAAAGGATCTAGAAACTTCCAAAGAAATGGAGTTAAAACAAGGCCATTTTGTTTAAACAGTAACACGTTTAGGTTGCCAGTCTTGCAAGTACAATATCTTTCTCTCATGTGTTCATGTCTTCCAATGGTGTCCAGGAACTAAATTTGATTTAACTCATACTTTTATATTTATCTTAAAGAAAGCAATATGAAAAGGTGTTCAAGAATTATAGTGGAAGTGGATGAGATCAAGGCTGGAGTAGACAGCAGGATGATGAATTCAGCTCTTGGGTAGGAAGGTAAAAGAAAAACAACTAAGAGAAAACAAGAGGTGTCAGAATCCAAGGGAGAGGCATGACCTGAGCACAGGCTGCAGAGGTGGCTGATGCTTTTTAATCCAGGAGCTCGAGTCTCTGACAGTATATGGCAGATGGACAAGAAGAGTGATACCAAGTCAAACAGTATTTTTACCTTTATTTCCTAAGAAATTTAAACTTTCATATTTTGTGACTGGGCAGGAATGGTTATATCCCCACTACATCTGTCTCCCATACTCCAGAAACATTTAACCCTCTGGCCAGTTTCAATCAAATGGACAAATGCCTAGAGATCTCAAAGACATGACCCTACCTATGGGTTAGCAACTGGATATTAAATATTCAGATGTCCAGACACTTTTAACAAGGTCACTAAGCCAGACTCTAAGTTGTTATCAAGTGTTCATGAGTTAAAAGGACGATAAAAACAAAATAGGATCTGTGTTGCTCACTATATTACTAAGTGGTCTTGAAAAAGAATAGTTTGGTAGAAATGAAAAATTATTCAGGATAGGTTTCACTGGAAAAAAATACAGCTGGCTTCAAAAAATTGCAAAAAGCTATTGTGTCATTGAATAACAAAATGGCAAATAAATCTCAGTTTGGATATACATGCAGAGGGGAAAAAAATGCAAAGCATACACACCTGGTGTCCTTGACATTAGACAGAAAAAAGATAAACTGGACTAACTATGAACAGTTACCTGAAATCACTCATATTCAACAAAAGAAAAGGAATAAGAAATCATAAATACAAGAAGTAAAGAAACAAAGAGAAAACAACTTAATCTCACTCTGTGAATCAATGGTGAGCTCATTTCTTGAAGAAGTTTTCATTTAGTAAAATAAAATTTATAGTAAAACTATAAAGACTACAGAAAAGAAAGATAAAATGCATGAAATAGCTTCTCTAAGTACGGATAATTTCAGCTTGGATAAGGAGTGATTGCATATAGAGATAGAAAATAGTCTTGAAACAGGTGATGGGGGAAAAAATGAATGAAGAATGATTTGACACAATTTCTCATAATTAAAGAAATGTGGAAATGAATTCAAAAGAATCTCTTGTTAAATCAAAGGAGGGGAATTTTTTTTTCACAAGGCATAAAAAAACTACAAAAAAATCACTGCCATAGGATGTTTCAGCCATGTGATAGTTAATAATACTCAGTAGGCATTAAAAAAAAAGTAGTAACAGATGAAGATATAATAAAGCTTCTGAGTAGAAGAGGATGGTAGGGTACATGCCTTCCCCACTCTTTTACTCTCAAACTAACTATCTGCTACTGTCCATGTAACCTAACTTGGTTCAAGGATCTTTGTGGCCCAAATGATGCTTTGTATAAAGAAAAAAAGAAAAAGACCAGACCACAGGGACAGTGAGAGGACTTATGCTCCTGCTGAAGAAAAGGATGAGAAAAATCATCTTCGTACTATCGTGGACTCAATCTGGAAAAGAGTTGTTAAAACTGATATAAAAAGAAAAATATTCCTGGCCATGAAAAATTAAATCTGCTTCCAGGAGATGTAGTTTGAGTGTCTTGTCTCGGGTGGCTTTAAGGCTTTGACTGAGACCTGAGTGGTAATAATATCTTTGTTGTCTAGATTTTCTGATGCCTGTTGAGAAATGACCTCCTGTTTTAACTTGAACTGAATTTTAGGGTTTTCAAATAAATACCAAACACAAGACAACTCTACTGAAAAACGGACAAATCACTCTCACGTTCAGGGAATCTCTGATTGAATCTACATAAGAGAGGAAAAAAAAAAACACCTAAAAATGCATTTTTGAACATTAAAAAAAATGTCAATAACTGGCAACCTGACAAATATTACCCTATTGTGTAATAACTCATTATTACACATAACCTTCCCACAAACACACACCCCTTTTCCCCTTATTTTTTAATTTATTTTTTGGCTGGAGGAGGCGGTGTTACAATTTCTGTAACCAAACTTTTATTTTAATATATCCCCAGAGTTAGAATTCTACTTTTCCATTTGGATAAAAAGAAAATCTGTGCTTCTGCAGTTTTTCAGGAGCTTCACCAAGATTTTTGTGTCCTCAGCACTTCTAGAAAATCCTAACGATGTTATTTATTAAAATATTAGATATCTACTTTTAGGCAAAATCCCCTATCAAAAGCTAGTAACAAGCTATCTAAAATTATACTGACAAATAAATTGGTAACAAAGCTGTGTTTTACCATATTGATCAACAGAGTATATGAAGTTCAACCAGAGATACATGACAATAAAAATGAATACTAAGTAAGGAGGGAAAATAAATTTCATCACTCCTTGAAGAAGGAAAGGCTATAAATGGTTGGTCAAGTACATATGATAATGCTTGATTGAATCAAGACAAAGATAATGAAGACTTTTTTTTTTCAAGAAAAATGAAATAATGGCTATTTTGAGCAAAGGAAGCATCAGTCTCCTGGATGAAGAAGAAAAATCCAATTTTAAGGAGGAAAGCATATATTTTCCTGGACCCACCTGCAGGACTTCAGAAGAGAGGCATAAACCAGTAGGTTCCACCAGCACTATCTGCTCTCTACTGAAGTTTGTCTAACAAATTAAACCTGAGAAATGCACTATCTACCAAGAAAAAGAAAAATCTTCTTGGGAAAAGACAGCAAATATGCTGGACGAGGACAAGAAATTGTTCTGATTTAACACTAGGGTTTAAATCACAGCTCTGCTCTCTTACCCTCTCTCTTGCACTGGTTGTGGAATCTTTTCACACTTGAGGAAGTCTATTAACATTGATATTAATCAGTTCAAAAGATTTAAAATGTTAGTGCTTTGGGCGTAATTTAATAAGTATTTTCTATTTTGAAATAACTTACATGGAATTTACAGCATTTATATTAAAAAAACAAAACAAATAAAAAAAACCACCCCAGCCATACAACAAAGCCACCAGACCAACAAAGCCACCAGACCAACAAAGCCACCAGACCAACAAAGCCACCAGACCAACAAAGCCACATTTTTCTATTTTACCAAGTAGACAGAAGATGGTGACACATTTTAGCTGATTTCATAAGACAACAGTTAGGGAATTCCAGAGTATTTACTGAAGTGACAATTTGGGAACCTTTCAAAATTGCCCTTTCCCTCAACTCTAACTAGCTCAAGTCCAGGAATTTTGTATAATCTGTTCAATGTTTTACTTCAAATCTAACAAATGACTGATGAATCCTAAATTAACACTGGGACTAGAGCTGCCTGTAAGCAGTGCCTTGCAAACACCCCAACCCTTCGGAGAGCCATGAGGCAGGCAGAGTCTGAGCAAAAGCCTGCACATCATCTGTAGTCCTTGCGATGGCTAAGACCACACTGCAACACGATTAATTCACCTTCTCTCTGGACTTGTACCCCAGTTATTTCTATTTATAGTACTAGAAGTTTGAGAATATCAGGGGGGGGGGGGGGGGGAAATATAAACAATCAACCACCGAGAACGAACAAAAAAAAGACAAAGAAAAAAGGGTGAAAAAAAAGTAAAAAATAC
>JANIJG010021183.1:0-55452 GCA_024611175.1 Megaceryle torquata
TGACCTCAGTAATGTTTATAAAAATGTAAAAGGTGAGTGTCAGCAGGATGGAGCCAGGGTCTTCTCAGTCTCAACCAATGATAGGACAAGGTACAACGGGTGCAAGCTGGAACAGAGGAGGTTCCATGTAAATGTAAGGAGAAAGTTTTCCAGGTTAAGGTTTACAGAGCCTGGCCCGGGCTGCCCAGAGGGGTTGTGGAGTCTCCTCTGTAGACATTCAAAACGTACCTGAACACACTTCTGTGTGACCTGCTCTAGGTGATCCTGCTCTGGCAGGGGGATTGGAGTAGTTGATCTTTCCAGGTCCCTTCCAACACTGAACATTCTGTGATCACTAGACCTGCTCCAGCCACTCATCTTTCTTAGTGATTTCCAACACTGGGTGCTGCTGTGGGTGCTGGGTAGGAGAGGAGCCATGGAGCTGCCTGGGCACCCTCTCCATCCTGCTCCTGCCCCATTGCAGACCTGGGGAATTTCTCCTCACTCATTTCTGGGTTGTGTCCCTCCCCCTGCACTGCTGCACACTCCCATACTGCTAAGGAGAAAGAAGTGCAAAGACTCCAGAGCATCTGAAATGTACTTCCTTTAACAGAGAGCCCTATAGGAAGCCAGAGAAGGTATTGGAATTCTGGTAAGGACACTGGATGTTTCAGCTCACAGTGACATCAAAAACCCCTGGAATTAGAGTAAATCTTTTGAATGAGAGATCTGAGGTTGGTATTAAACCTTGGTACAAGCAGTCTTGAGGTTAGAAGAGTCCCCTTGTCCAGTCAGACCATTTATTCATTTTAGTCTGGAGCTAGATCCTCCAAAGTGTCTAAGCCTGTAGCTAAATGGAGTTCTTCCTGAAGCTACAGCTGGCTTGTAACTGTTGTCCTGCAGAGCTCTGACCTGTCACCGCTCACGTTACATTGGTTGGCTGGCTGGCTGCATGTTGTAGCCTCTTCCAAGAGCAAGACCACACCATTCTAGAACTGCAGTCTTCATGAAATGAACCTGTGAGACAAGCCAACTCCTAAGTGCATGCTACAATTATTTCTACCTTTTAATTTTATTTTTCTGACCTCAAAAAACCTGAAAAATCTTGTTTAAAACTGCACTAGCTCTGTATCCTCCTGGATTTTCTCCATAAAGTGACAAATTGTTTTTTTTCATGGAGAAACAGAGCCACATAGGGGACGGGTGCCTTGAATGAGAACATTTTAATATTTGGTTTAAGATTATTCTGGACAAATGGATCAGTTGTTGAACTCATCAACCCTTAAAACATGTAATCTGTGGAAAGTAAAGGGAAATGTGGTTTAACCTGAGGGAAAGTAGAGAGCCACGACTCGTCTCTCAGGGACATTTTTTTCTTTTGAATCATGAATTGATGCACCATGGGTCAGCCAGGAAGGTAATTCAGAGCAGTACATGGCAAAAAAGACACGCAACTTGGAAGAAAGTTCTTGTATTGGCAGCACAAATTATAGAAGTAATTTGTTTGGAATTAGTACTTTTTCTAAAGTAATTCATGGCTTAGGAAATACTCTTTGGTTAGAAGTTTTCCTGTTTTATGAACATATCTGCTTCTGTTAGCCAGTGAGTCATGCTGCTCCCTCCAGCTAATGCAGAATGATGCTTGCAATTATGGGAGCTATCAGCTCTTTAATGCTAAAGATTTTAATTTGCTTGCTTCTAAGACATGCCATGAATATAAATCACAAGGGCCTCAACTACTCCTGTATAATTCTTAATTGCAAGTAAAACTTCAGCAACTAGTTCACAGGATAAGTTGTCTTTGAGGTATGGGATGTATTCTCCAGTAAGGCCTTGGGGACATCTGCGAGTAGCTCTACTGCAGGCTGAGGCTTATGCTGTCAGCAAGCCTTGGAATTCAACTCTTCTGCCTAAAACTGAGGTTCAGCTGCTCTTCAGAAATGGCTGAACCTGTGGCACAGCCGGAGAGGCAAAATGAGGTGCTGGACTCCGTATGTCCCTCCTGCAATGCCCCCTAGCAGGGAGGAGGCTGAGCAAGCATGAAGCAGCCAGGCTGAGCAGCACCTATTCTGCTGTGAGTGATGGGCTGCTGGGGCACTGCTCCTGCTGCCAAACTGCTTCCAGTAGTGGATCATGTCAGGGTCATCTGTCTGCAGAACTGGCTTTTAATCACTTGGTTGTGATAAAAAGACACAAAAAGTAAAATAAAATCATCCCTTAAAAGACAATTTAAAACTTAAATCTGCAGATCAAGAACAGTGTATTATCATTCTTGTCTTCTTTATTTCACATTTTCCTAGTTTGATTTAATTCTGCAGCTGCTTACCTAGAAATACAGACTTTAAAAAAAGACATCTATTTTTCCCTTCTACCAGAGGACCAAAGATGTATCACGGAACTGCAAGACTGCAGGAGACCTCTGTGCTGCTACATGCAATAAATATTTCTAATATAGAGACATCTCTTCCCCACCCTCTGAAACCATTAAGGGCCCCATTTGAATTCCAAGCCATGCTTGCAGGATGGCATTAATGCTCATGTCTTAATGAAAAAGGTTTGCCCACATAAGGGGAAGAAATAAATTACATCTACCCTTATGGGGACTGTTTTGAAATGTCTTTGAAAGCAGCAACCTACATCAAGAGCTTCCTTTTGTGTACGGCTCAAGGTTTTCCTGGTCTGCCAGCGACCGTGGCTCCGTGAACAGCAGTGAATCACTCTGGCCCGGCTGGCTGCCACAGTTACCGCCGGCACATGCTGCCTTCCCCTAATTACTGTGCACTCAGTGTGGATTGGGAGAGATCCTTCAGCGTGTAGCCTACAAGCTGCAGATATGGAACAGCCTTGCTCTTGCAGTCCTTTCTGCTATTCTCCTCTGGGTGGCCCAGCTTAGTGAAACAGGAGCAGATTTCTGTAAATAATTTAGATGTCCAGCTGGGGGTGTTTGTTGTGGGGTTTTGGTTCTGTGTTTTGTTGTTTTGTTTTATTTTCCATCCATTTTCACAGCAGGTTTTGTATTGGTTGTATCATAGTTTGGTTGCTGATAGCTACGTTTTTCCAGTTTACATCAAACCCTGTAGATTTTGGGGCAGGACAGTTGATTGATTTTATTTGACTCACTGAATGCAGATTTTCACAAACGTGAAAGCCTCTGAGCACTTGACATGAACATGAGTTTGAGTGAGAGTTGCAGAGCCCTCCCCATGTCCCAGATATCAGGGCTGCTCAACAGCAGCAGGTTTGGGGTTTGATAAACTGGCATTTATCTTGGCCAAAGATTTCCTAGCAGCCCTAACTCTAGCTGCAAGCTGATGTTCTGTGTACAGTCCCGTATCATGTTTACTTTATATTGCTGAAAAATTGGTACCTACAGTCATCTATTTGAGTGTTTGACACTGCACATTCTCCGCCTCTGCTGCTGGAAGGTCCTTCCCTCTTATTCATTAGAGATTTATGAAAAATATGTTGGCAGGGTATAACCAATGTATTTTAGAAAACATGTGTTCCCCTCATGCTTGGCATCCTTCTTGGCAGAGGTAGTAGTGACAACAGGGGGAGAATTCATCTCCTCCTGGTTATGGCCTTCACAGCCACCAGCAGGAATGGAGCAGGAGGTTGGTGCATTGGACACTTGGAATGGAGACGTGTTTCAGGACCATTAGCTGACCACATTTCAGTAGCATAGCATTGATTTCTTTCAGAAAGATATAATACATCTTATGGTTTAAGATATAAAATTGACATTTCAGACCATTTTGGAGCTCAACAATCTTCTGCCAAAGGATTTTTGTTTAGAGAATTGTGTTGTCACTTGGATCCTTCCTGGTTCTTTGGTGCTTGGTGTGGTGTGACTCTTTCCACAGCTGTGACTGCAAACAGTATTGATCTACTCAAGAGTTAGATGTAGGTAACAGGGATGTAACTTCATGTGGTGAAAGGGAAAATCTTTTGCTGATGTTTTCTTTGAAGAATTCAGGCACTGCCTCACGAGGGAGCCATCTGGACCACAGTTCATTGACTTCACAGATGAGCTTTTAAAAGCTTCTTCCTAAAATAGCCGTGTGTGCTGGGGGATTTGCAGTTAAGACACTGTGGCCCTGCTGTGTGCTCCTGCCTAATTGTCATTGCTGTCCCTTAGCTGACAGAAGCTCTGCTGCTCGCTTCTTCGTAGCAACTGATGGTCCTGCCTCATCTCCGTGGCCCTTTGCTCTCCGTGCTGCAGGAGGAGCAATATGCATTGGGAATAAGAGAAGCTGAATGTCACTGACATTTAGTGCTTGAATATGAGGTTCATGCCTGTGACAGAGCTTGGTTCACCTCTCCCAAAAGATGGGAAAACTGGGCTGAAACCTTATTCTCTGCACATTTTGTTTTCCTAAGCAGTTACACACCTTGGGTTCCTGAGAGAGTTGAGTCCATGTCCAGACTTTGTGAGACAGGGGATTTACAGCATGCTGAGCTTTTAACACCTGTGAGTGATGTGAAAAGGCACCTGCCATAAAACCCTAGTAACCTGCTTGCTGCATGACAGAGATTGCCACAGGGGCTGCGGGTGGGTGATGGGGGAAGCACCCATCTCTGGAGCAGCTCTTGTACGCTGCCTCACACCAATTAATAATCATGGGTCAGGGCAGGATGCGAAGCTCCCTTGCCCCAGGTGAAAGCTGCCCATGCTTTCCCGGCAGACCTTAGCTCAGCTTTTTCTGAGGTATTGCAGACTCTGAAGGTGTTGTTGGCATGACCTTGTCCAGCTTCTGCTTGTGGGAGTCCAGCTTTGCTTGTATCCTTGGCACACCTGGCACTGGGGTAACTGCTGCACAGATTTGTAACACCTCAGCAGGATACCCCAGCCACAGTGACAGCCTCTGAGCTCTTGTGATTTAATGTTTGTTATTGCCTTGGTGCAGGGAACATAATTATACTTACATATATTTATAACATAATTACCACTAGGTATCTAGATAAGTGCAGAATGCAAAGTGGGAATCACTGGGGTTTCTGTGTAGATTTCTGCTGGTGGGAAGGTGAAGGAAGTGCTCCAAGCCAGCATCTGCTCTGCTGTTCACACTGGCGAAACATCTTCATGTGGTGCTGAAATTGGATCCTTTATGCTACGCTAAGTCAGACTACACCTGCCTTGAAATCCTCTTCATCTACACCCTTTTTAAAAAACATAACTAGCAAAAAAATAACCAAACCCCAATGTACCTATGAATGAGAAGAACTTGTTCTGTCTCTGTTCTAAGAGGTTACAATTAAACATAGTTATTTGTTACAATCAAAAATTAGTTGAAAAGCATCTCACGCTATTATCCTTGATATATGCAGGGAAGAATGGAGGGAAAAAAAGCCAGCCTATTTTAACATGAGCAATGTAGGGAACCAGCTGAACTACAAGACTGTGATGCTTCAGCCACAGGTTTGGAGAGGAAGACTACAGCCACGTCCCCTGCCATATGGTGCAAACAGATTACTTGTTTACAATCCCCTTAAGCTTTACAAATTATGTGCTCTCATAAATCACGTAGTTAAAGAGGGCTTTATTAGCTCTCAGTTGTGAAGACGCCGTGCGACGCAGCCACCGGGCAAGCTCCAACCCTTCACTCCTGTCCCCAGGGCACGTCTAATCCCAGGCCTTTGCCTGCAGCCACAGCAGTCCCAAAGGCTGCCCATGGGCTGCTGGAGTGTTTAATCTTCCTTGTTCTGCCAGGTTTGCCCTGTGGCACCATCTGGACCCAGCACTGTGCTCCCCCACCTTCCTCTGCCTGCATCCAGGCAGCATGGAAGGCACCCGCTGTACCTATGAGCAGCTGCGGATTGGCCTTTGCTATGAACTGCAGACATCAAAAATGCCAAAGGTTTTACAATGAAACAAATAGAAGGAATCCTATGCTTTAAAATAATATTAAAGTATTGCTTTTTAAGCATGAAGTCCTTCTGCCAGAAGAGTTTCACTTATTCATTAGGCAAATCTACTTCTGAAAACCCATTTGTTCCAAGGTTCCCAGGTACTCATCTGCATGCATCTTGTCATTGCCTTTGCAGTTTACAGGGCAAGGGGTCAACATCTAGCTCAGATCTACTGCTGTGTGGGTGTCTTCTCTGATTATTTTTTTTCACTCTATTTTGTAAATTCAGGGAGTCAGAGCACTCTGTCTCGCAATGCCAGACATATTGTCAACACATAATGAGCAAATCAGAACTGTCAAACCCTTTCCCATTTTACTGTTTCAGTGGTAATCCACAACCTGCAAAACACATATTTTAGTTTTCCACTGGTGTTTCAGTAGCCCAGTATGCATTTTGATGTTTTCTTTTGAACCATCAGCTGAATAATGAAATTCTCAGGATTGTGCCTCTCGGTGGAAGAAGCAGTTTGGCATCCTGCACGCAGTGATAATGTTGTTGATATGTCCCATGTCATTCGGTCTGAACAGCAGAAAACAGTATTCTTCAAAAGCAGCTGGTTGCCCCTAAGAAGGTGAAATTAATGGCTTTGAGGGGTGGGAAAAAAGCGTACTGAAAAAATAATGTTTCTTATTGGCAGGGATATAAGCAAGGATGCAGCTTCAGGGAACAGTGAGGCACTTTTGGCCTAATGAGTAAAAGTCTGTGTTTCAGAGTGAGATAAAAGACTCTGCAGCATGGGGCATGATGTGCAGGTCAGTGAAGGATGGAAAAATCAAACCACATGGGTGGAAATGAATGTGACAAACAGTATGGGGAAGTGGAGTGATTCACTGTGTTCCCCCTCAAGTTTCTCTGACACCAGAATTGGACGCCTTTTGTAATTCCAGGCAGGCAGGATGGGAAGGTTAGTTTCTTGGGAGAAGTTTGTTTCTCTGAGATGTAAAACTCCTCTCTGACATGGTGCTTTATGGGCAAGATTTGGGCAACATTTCGAAAAGCATTAAAAAGTGTTAGAAGTCTAAATTCTTGTAGCAGATGTTACTTAGTCTTCCCAGTCACTCTTCTGTGCAGAAGTGGTCTAAGATGCCAGGGCAACAAACAGCTCCCATGCAGCCCAAGGCTGTGGTGGCATGTGCAGGGATTCTGAGAGCTCCAGCCTGCCCTTCAAACGCTGGCATTGGTCTCAGGAGTTGTATAGAGACATTTGGTTTGGATGGGTTTGCCTTGTCAGTGGGAAATTAAATCTGCCATTGGAGAAGACAGATGTCAGGACTGAGTCAGAGCATTCTGGACTGTAGAGGTGGAACAATAGAATATGTACAAATATATGTATGCACAAATATACAAATACATATCTCTATACACATATATAGCTGAAAGTAAAGGGCAGTAGAGACACCTGAAAATTAACTCACCATTACTCTTGAAGCATTTGAGTGGTTTGGGTTGAGGCAGTGTTTAATTTCAGCAACAGCATGGGGAGCTATAATCTGTGTTTTATAGCGTAATCTAGATCATTTAAAAGCCACACTAATCCTTTCTTCATGTAAATTCCCAGTGTGTCTCAGCTCTACTTGCCAGCTACTGAAATAGTCAATCTGGGGTAGAATCTGCAAACTCCTCTAGTCTGGGCACTTGTTTGGAGTGTCAGAGGTGGAGACACAGATCTGCCTCTGACTGTGGTGCTTCAAGAACATCTTTGACTTGTCTCGCTCTTCCAGCAGTTGGATGACGTTTCCAGAGACTTTTAGGTGTCACTTAAGAGTGACTTTATCCTCCAGACTGAATATTTTAGCTCTACCAAAGTGGAGACAAAACTGAAATCTGCTGCTTTTTTTTTTTTTTTATTATTGCCTGGTAGCAATCCAAACATGAACTATTTGCACAGCCCAACTGTGGAGTTCCATCAACACTAAAGGAAATATTTCATTCCTTCAGTGGCTGTTTCAGGATGGTCAGTCGGTATGTGTGTGCCTCTGTGCAGAAGAAGGGTCAGAGCTAAACTGATTTAGTAGGCAGGTCTGTCCTGGAGCCCTGTCACACTATTTTGCCTCTGGTGCGATGAAATGAGAAGAAAGCATCTAGAGGAACAAGATCAGCAGGTCAAGGCAGGCCAGTTTTTCCAGGGGCGTTGTGCAGGGATGTGACAATGCTCTCTACATTTAGTTGAAGTGGCCTTCAAGGTTTTGTGTTAGGGAAAATATTTTTTAAAGAGAACTGCTATCTTAAAATTGTGCAAATAAGCGTGTTGAGTGACAAAAAGTGTTAATAATTGCTAAAAGAAGGAATAGCAGGTGGTAAATGAGAAATGTTTTTAAGACTATGCCTTATGGTGTAAAATAATCAGATTTGTAAGGCCCAACACAAAAAGTGCTCTTTAAATGTACTCAACTGTTGAAACACACCCATCAGAAATAATTACAGCAGCTTTATCCTGCTTTGTCTCACCAACACCCCTGTGCTTCCTCTTAGTGACTGCTCCGTGCTTGTATAGGGTGGTAGTCCACTGCTCCAGCAGGATCAAAATCACAAAAATAGATTCTGAATAAACTGAAGCATTTTTTAAGGCTGCTTAAGTGCATGAGAATTACTGCCCTTGCCTGCGGCCCATGCCACAAGCTAAACTGAGAAAACTGTGCTTCCTGCAGACCTGGTATTGGTAAGTGTGGGTAACATAATGACAGTTTAAAACATATAAGATGAACTGGCAAAAAAGAAGTTTCTGTTGGTGTGGGTGCAATTGCGTCGTTAACACATGGATGCCGCTGGGAAACTTCAGCGTAACTGAGTGCTGCTGACCTCGTCTGGCAAAAGGCAGGCAGACACCGAGGGAAGGCAGCTGCCCTCACAGTCCTGGCTTCTGTACAAGGACAGGGTCTGTCTCCCTGTGGGAATTACCATTCAAGATTCCCAGAGCCGAGTCTGTTGGCTGCTAATGCGGCTGTAAGGGTGTGCCAGGCTCTGAGCAATCCCTGCTGCTGTTGGCTCCCAGGGCTGCTTGGTGCCCAGTCTGATCCTTCTCTGGGGAAGGCAATTTTACAAAAGGGGCAAGGCTTTTACACACACAATTTTCATGTAATTTTGAATGAATTGACAAGATGTTTAGTTTCATCTTAAATGATTTAAATCTATTATTTAGCCTTTCCTGGGAATGAACTATATTTCATCAACATTCATGTATGTGAAGGATAAAAAAGTGAAAGGCTAAATGACCAGAACAGCTTCAGAAAATAAGATGGTGTGCCAAAATATTTCTACACCTTCCTATTTTATACAGCTTTCATATGCAGAAGTTATTTGCACATACTAATTACATGCATCTCTTTTTTTTTTTTTTTTTCATGTAAACAGTGTCACTTAGGCAGGCAGCACTCTGAGTCCTTCCTTGTCCCATAACTCATCTTCTAGTCTTTAAAATAAGCAAGCTGTGGTTCTTATAGCTTGTGCCTAGTTTGGGTTGATTTTACATCTACCTATTGCATTAAAATTCATGTCCATACAGCTCCCAGGGTCTCTGCAGCACAGATTGTCCATCCCAGGGTAAGGGTTATCTCTATAGAAAGACAAAGAGTTCCCAGTTTAATATGTTCTTGTATCTTTTTCTGGAGCTTTTGCCTTGGATGTAGTTTTAGCACACCTGAGATGAGGATAATGGCGATTGAGGCAAAACCACAGTTCTGAATGTGTGGGGTCTCAGTGTGCAGCTGGCTGTGTAAGGGGCCAGATCATTTGGCTTTATTCTCACACTCTGCTCACTAATATCTGCAGGTCATTCTGCACAGATGAAGTTTTCTGTCAACTTAGATATCTACCTGCCAGTCATTTCCTTGAATATTTTTCACTACAATTGCACTACAGAAAATATAGGAAGGGAAGTTCAGTGATTAATTTCCTGCATATTTTAGTTTTCTATTTCAAACTCAGAATACAGACAATATAAGTAATTGGTCACATGGAAAACTACTACCTCATTTCCAGGCATCTCACTGCTGGAGCTTAAGTCAACTGCTAAATAACAAAACAACAAAAAAAAAGTAAATTATTAACAACATTTGTATTTAATTATATTTTTTAATTGATAGCCTTAACAAGTAATTGTCACAGGGATTTCTGTTTCTTTAATGCGAGCACACTCTATTCCACCATCAGTAAATCTGTAATTGTTTTAATAGCTCAGATTCGATCATCCCTGCAAGCCTCATGTTCCATAAGTTTCTGCTATAAGGGAGCTAGTAATTTCATATTTAAAGGAACAACCTTTTATCTCATGGGTAATGCTGTTAAAGTAACAGGAGAGCTGTAGGAGGATCAAAGGGCATATAACAGAGGGATTGCTCTGATACACTATGGGCTGTACTCCGCTGAGAGTAGACAAATCTCAAGCTTTTAGAGATGCCAAGAGCCACCCTCTCTGCATCTACACCTGCTTGACATCTCCTGTGGAAAGGTCCCCCAGGCCACGTGTACCATCATCCTTCCCTGACACACACCTCACATCTTCCGCTGTCCAAACTGTGGCCATGGATCCTCCACGCTGCTATCTCACACCCCAGCATGGACCCTGAGTCCCGGGGGCTGAGCTGCTCTACTGCTTTTAGATAAAACAAGAGTGAAGGCTGTTCAAATAGGAATTGCCCCTTGTTCCCCAGAGTTACAGCCAGGATTTTAGGTAACAAGGGAATATGACTCACTTTGAAGTACAGCTTTAAGAATAAAAAAAAAAAAAAGGAAAGAAAGATAAAATATATCTCTTTAGATCATTAAAACACTGCTAATTTTATGCTACTGGGCAAATGAAGAGTGGACTTAACTCAGAACATAAGCATTAAAATCCTTAAGATATTTACTATACTTGTTGCAATCAATATGATGGAAATTCAACTTAAATAATTTGAAAATACATTAAAAATGTCCTATAATTTCAGCAGGTTTGCACAAAACACTTGTGTCGAAAGCATCTCAGGAAAGATTTACAACTACATCTTCATCACAGTCCTATGTATTTCAAATTTTCTTTTTATTGCTGCCTTGTATTTAGAACTATGATGGAGCCAGAGTGGTGTTTGGTACAATTCAGGGTGAGTCAGATTGAAATACAGATGGCCAAGGGCAAGTAAATGGGGTATCTGATAGATTCAATGGACACCTTGAGAATTAAGAGTGTTTGTGTGTGAGTTTAACTTGCTGAAGTTAGTGCTGAGGGTTCATTTAAACCACTTCTGTTGCAAAATGTCAGTTGCTTTACACTAGATATAGATCCTAGGTTAGTAAGAAGTAAACCTTCACTACTCTTCCCAAACCTCTCCAGATGTGAAAGCGTGGATATCCCAGCAGTGCTGCATTTGTGGCCCTGAGCCACCAGCTTGCACAGACCTGTCCATAACAGTTCTGGACTGTTCCTCAACGGGAGCTGTACAGGCAAAACTGCCCTGCAGACCAGTGGCAGGGTGAGGGGTGTCATTAGGCTCTTGTCAGTCCCTGTGCTCAGGTTGTGCTGGCACTGGCTTCAGGCTTTTATGGATAGGGGCAGGGAAGCTGTAGCTGGATTTCGTCTGGCTGAATCGGAAAGAGAGCGCACAGGCTTTGTAGTCTGGGCTGCTTCAATTCTGAGTTTGAGCATGCAATTCACAGCAGAAATATTTGTCTTTGGAAAACAAACCCATCGGTATTTGCTCTCCACTGTTTGGAGGAATTGTGCTGTATGAAAAATACACCTATGCCAGTTAATCCTCCCATTAAGTACTTTGCCTCCAGAGGTCCCTTTCAACCTGAACTATTTGTTGATTCAATGAGACACTCAAATTATTCATTATAATATATTCTGTAGTCTAATTCTGTCTCAACCTAATTATATCTGTTTGCGTTACAGGAGCATATTCCTTTTGGATGGGATGCTCCTTTCCCAAAGGCCTGGCATTTGCTAAAGTTGGCCCTATGGCAGGGTCTACTTCTGGTTGGAGACTGGAGACACATGTTTTGGCAAGAGCTTTGGGCTTCTGAACCATCCCATTTGCTGTCAACAGCAGCTGGCAGAACAATTTAAATTACACGGCTATTACAGGACAAATTCATCGCTTTTCTTTGGGATTGAGCCTATTTCTCTGCCTGACCTTAGCTGCTGTTGAGGCAATAATTCTTCTTGCTCAAACACTTGTCAAATTCTTGACATTAAAATTTTAAATTGTAATTAAGATGAAATAAAGAAATTGCACGCTGCTGCCTCTCACAGCCTCATTATTTCATGCTGATTAATGTTGCTGTAAGCTTCTTGTTGAAGCTGGTGAGCTGAGAAGAGCAGCTGAGGTTATGTCTTAACCTTTAAAAGCCCTATAGAGTTTAATCAGGGGCAGGAGACTTTCAACAGGATTTTTTTTTATATACCAATCTGTATTTTTCATAGCAGGATATAACTGTGTGTTTAGTTGCATGGGAAGGTTTAGTTGCAGAGAGGAAGCAACTTATTGTCAGGTTCTTTAATTTTTAAAACCAAAATTTGAGAACTCCTCTGTTGGATTATGTAGTTGCTTTCTAGCTGTATGATCTTCTCACCATACTACTGTGTGTAAGAACCACTTGTCTGAGAGTAATGCTAAAAACACTGAGCGTAGATTTTTTTAAAATAAGTTAGTGAGTTGTATATAATATTATGAATCTTGAGTCATCCTTGTGGCTGCTATGCAATCGGTCAGGTAATGCCAGAACAGAAGGGTCATTTAATTGCATGCAAAGGCAGTATTTTTTATAGTCACCATTCCACACTTAGAATAAATGCTTTTATCCTGATAAATCTTCACACAAGCCCTTGCTGCAAGTTGTGCAATTCTTCACCAAGTACTAAGATTTTTAAAAATCTTGTTTAGAAAGAAATTTTAAAGTCTTATACTTCTGTGTGACTTATATCCCTGGGGATCACCAGATATATATTCCAGCTCCCAGGGCCCACTGATTTATTGCATAGACTTTACAGAAGTTAAGCTGATGAAGTAATTTTGAAGAGTTGCCCAAAGCTTTAAAAGTCCTTTATATGTTATATTCTGTCTAGTAAGGGCTCAGAGTGAGAGAGGATTGAGCTAGCTGAAGACAAAAAGTATCTGACTTGTGATTATCAAAGTTTCAATGCTTTGCACCCTGTACAAGTCTAAAAGGGAATCTTTGGAACTTTTCTGAGAAACACAACATTATTTTTCTTTGGAAAGAGATAATGAAGCCAGAGAAACCCGAGACCAACAGCACTAATGAAAGACAGGTGGCTTAAAATCCCCATTCCTCCTTCATTAGATGCAGTGATTTTCATCTTTGAGCTGGGCAGAAAGTAAGACTTTCTGAACATGAACATCCTTCCCTATTTCTCACTGGATTCCAACAAGTAGTTTAAAAAGTCTTCAGAAATGAAACACCTCAGAGCTGCCCTCCTCTTCTCTGAAACAGGATGGACTCATTTTGGCTGGAAACTCACTGGCTGTCTTGGTGAGAACAGACCAGAGATACCACTGCCCTAGCTGTGTAACACAGGTATCTCTGGTTGGTGCAGAAGGGCTTGTTTGCTGTAGGTTAATTTTATGCATGTCTTGTGGAAGGACCCTCAATGTCTCAGACTGAAAATCTGAGAAATCACTAAAATACAAACCAAAATCCTTGGTAGCTGTTCTAAGCAGCTTCTCCCAAAGCAGGTTGCTTGATGTTCTTGGGCAGTGATGACAGTTTCTCCTTCATGTTAACATAAAACCAGAGAAAAGCAAGGTGGTTGTAGTGAGCTGTAGCAAGCAATAGTGTGGGATGGACAGGCAAATCCTCATTTTGTTGCATAGGCCCAAAAACACTGCAGCAAAGTTGGCTTCATGTTTGTAGACTTGAGTGTCTGCACCATCACCCCCACCTTTGGTTTGGCTGCTGCATGAGAGGGTGAAGTAGATAGAAGCTTCTTGCTGAAGCTGGTAGCAGTATGACAGGGGGTCCTGTAAGACTCCCACAACATGGGTTGCTTTGGCTGTGTGTGTCCAAGAGCTTGGGGGTACCAGTGGTCCCTGAGGTGAGGGGACGGCCATCTCCGGGGGGTGCACACCCACATCCCTCCCCTGCTGTTGCTGTGCAGCACAGCAGCTGCGTGGCTCGTCATTGACACCCCCATGGCACATCATTGGCACTTCAGCCACAGTAAGTTAAACACGGGAATTGAGAGGATAATGGCCTCCCCGGGGCTGCTGTCAGGGCCAGGTATAGTGGTCAGGCAGGGGCGTGGATTGATTCAGGGCCTTGCTGCTCTCTCATGTGACCATGTGTGGCCACCGTAGAGCATTTTGCTCCAAAATGAAGTTAAACAGCTTTTGGCCCAAGCTGCAACCCTTCTGGTTATATGGATGGGGAATGTGAGCTGACAGGGACCACAGAACTGGGGGGGGCCCACAGTGCTGTGGAGGCAGCCCAGGGTCATGACCATCACCATCCGTCTTCCCGCCATCCCGGCCTGCAGCAGGAGGCAATGGCTGGGACGGAGCTGCTCCAGTTGGCACAAGCATGTCCCTCCATCCCCCCCACCCTCCTCCAGGAGATTCATGCCCTTTTCAGTGAAAGAAAACAAGTTTGCTACCTTGCCAAAAAGGTCTTTTAAGTTTGAACTTGTTTTTTATTCTGCTCTGAACAAAACGTCTCTGCTCGTCCTGCCTGTGCTCTGTCAGAGATGCCTCAACAGTGGGGAAATGGTTTCAGAGGTAAAAAATCTGCATGTTAATGTTCTTGATGGCCAGTTCTTAACATTGCCATAAATGTTTACAACTCCACAGTGCAGCACAAGTGGAAATTACTCTTGAATTTTTATCAGCTGTTTAAGAGATCAAAATAAATTGTGACTACTGAGGTTTACTGTGTAAACCTGAGGAACATGAAATGGAGATTTAATGGAGTCTTAACTTCAGCTTGAAAGCCTGCTGATGAGGGTTATAAATTAAGCATTTATGGAAATGAACTGTTGACTAATAAGTAGACTTAAGGTAATGCACACATTGAAAAAGGTATGGAGAGTGCTCTCTAGTATTACTCGTGTCTGAACCTATGCTGGACGTGTTTTGTCTTGGAGGAAAGATACAGTTTAGCCTGGATTTTAACAGCTTTGCTGTCTATTAATGGAGATGGCATATTATGACAACACTTCATGGTTTTTTTAATTGCTGACTTGAATTTATGCTTGTTTACTGAGATACTAAAATGAAATGAGGATAGTAATTAAAAAAAAAAAAGACTGTAGCAGATTTGGTCAAAGCATCTGGCTAGTGGAAGCAGGTTTTGTGAAATTTAGATGAAACCAAGATTTTTTTTATTTTAATTGATTTTTTTTTAATGGGTAAAAAATCCTATTATAGGTATTTTCCTTTTGGTTTTATATCACTTCAAAACTTCTGTGCAGCATCACAGTAGAGGCATGACTTTGGTATTTTAAACACAAGGCACCTGCTGCTAACATTCAAGTGGTTTCATTGCACCACACACTGGAAAAGCTTCTGTTTTAAAATAAGTCATGAAGAATATTTACTTATCAACATTTGAAGATGTGGAGGCTTGCACTGTAACTAGCTCAGTCTCCATTTCCAGTTCAGTTTGACCCGTGTGTACTCAAAAACATTCATCTTCCCACATAAAATGTGGAGATTGGAAGCTTGTGGTGAATTTGCTGATTCTGATTGTGTCAGTCACCTGGTAAATAATCTTGCTAGGACAGATCTTTAAAAATCATCCTTATTGCTAGTCTTTGAATTAACTGACTCAGCCAGCACTGGTCATCAATACTAGAAGAGATAGCTTCAGACAGATATGCCAAACCTGGGCTCATCACCAACCTCTGAGCCCTTGCTGTGGTTTAGTATTGATGCTGCTGTGTCTTGCCGAGACAGCCATGTCCTGCAAACAGCATTTTCTTAAATTATGCTATAAATTTGAAATTATTATGGAGGTTGTGCAAGTTCTTGTGAAAGCAAAGACATTTTTAGTGGATTTGTGTTCTCCGTAAATGAGGTGGCAGCTCAAGAGAGAACTTCACTAGCAGCCCAAACATGCATTTTTCAGGGAGGGTGTCTTCAGTGCAAATGTTGTGGATTCACAAAGTTGTGTATTGCTAAGTTAGGAGGTGTCTGTTTTGCCCTGACTGCGTTTTCCTCCATATTAAATAAAGTAGCACTGTTTTGTAGCTGAATTCAGCAGCAATTGTTTGAGACATGCTTGAAAAGTAATACACGTGTGTACACACACACACTCTGAAACTTTAATAACATTCCCAGATCAAAAAATTCAAATTGATGTCATGTTGGGGAACAGACTCTAGGGACTGCAGACCATTTTGGTGGTTGCTAATGCAGTGATGATTTCCTCTCTAGTGCCAAAGGGATCAATAACTCCAGTTAGAAAGAAAACCCTTCAGGGGAAAGAGAACTTGTATCAGAGGAGCTCACTGGACTGTTTAAGTAACAATATTTTATAGATCCAACAAACAAGCCATCCCCAGCCCAGTAAGCAACATTCCTCAGCTGCAGGTCAGGTACAGCAGAAATTAATTTAGCTCAATAATGTGTGCAGCTTGTAGTATCATCCACAGCATTACAGAATTAATTTGGTAACACTTCCAATTTGAGTCTGGCTCTCCATGAGGCAGCTTGTAAAGGAGAATCCCAGACTCACGCTTTGGAAAACACCATGTAGAACTGAGCCCGTGCAGCTGGATAGGTGTTTACCTTCTGCATCTACTCTTGAAATAGTCACCTCTGCTTGATTGAAGCAGGTTGGGGAATATTTCCTAAAACAGACCATCAGAATACTCATAACTGGGAAAATGTTTGCTGATTGGGCTGTGTTTTTTGCATTCAGATGTAAATAGTAGTGAAGGACCTGACAGGGGTCATCTCTTCCCTCCCAGAGCTGTTGATTGCCATTGTCTCATCCCAATCAAGAGCTAGTGATGAGCTGCATATATTAAATGCCTTCTATGTTTCCAATTTACATGTTTCAATTTACAAGTATAAATTCAGTGTTTGAAAAGGTTTTCTGCACTTACCCATTGCCTCATGGAAAGAGTAAGAAATTCTGTCCCTTGATATAGTACAATTGTGCTAGCAGGTGGGGACTTATGCATTTGACTGTCTGCCAAAGGGATATTCTTATTTCTGAAGAAGAGAGGACAGTCATTGTAGAGGGAGGAGTGTTGAAATCGCTTCCTGATGTAGTGAATATAGAGGGATATTTGGATGACAACTTGGGCAAACCCTGAGAAGGGCTGGAGCATGGAAACTAGCCTGCTGGGGAGGCATGCAGGCTGCTGGCCAGGACAAGCCCAGACCCCAGGGGTGAGGTAAGTGCCTACAGTTCTGGGGCTGATGGATGAGAAAGAAAGGCAGGTTTCTGAGTGTGAGGCTTTGTGAAAGAGCTCAAGTGTTGGTTTTCTTTCCTTTTTAGCACCTCTGTCTTTGTCACTTTTTTTTCAAACTGTCTCTATTGTGTGTGGTCTAAATACTTATTTTATATTTTTAAGATAGCTGATTTGAACAAAGGGTGATTTTAAAGTAATGGAAGAGCTCTGTTGTGGTGGCTGTGGTGATGTTTATAGCTGTCACATTTGACTGTGTGCAGAATCCAGGACAGTGGCACATTGCTTCCAAATATCCTGAGTGCCGCAGGTTAGGTGCCCATTTGGCCACACTGGCTCCTTCAGGAGCTCATAGTGTGAGAGTCTGAGAGGAAGAGATACCTTCTGGTGCTGGGACAGGGAAGCTTCCTGGCTTTTGGAAAGTCAAGGGACATTTCTGCAGTCAGGTGGGTCTGTGGTAGAAATGTGTGCCCGGCAGACTCAGATTTGTGAGGATTTCTATGTAAGCTTCTGTGCACTAATCTGCCAAAAGTGGGGATAACCAGCATTCAGCTTCATCTTAGACTGCCCCTGGCAATCATTCTTTTTAACTTACTTTAGTCAAGTGTATTTCTAACCCTAACAAATGGGTCATCTTGGGTTTTTTTCCTGTTCTCATAGGTTCTCTTCTTGCCATGTAAATATTGATCTGGAATCAGCATAGGCCTGGCTCTATTCCCACAGACTTTGTAGAATAATTAAGCAGGACTGCACTTAAAATAGCAGTTGTTTTGATTACCCCATCCTTAATAGGAAGTGATGGCTCTTAATGCCTGATATCAAATCACCAATTTTGCATAGACTGTCTTAACCCTATGGAGGAATATCATTCTATGCTTAGCACCTGAAATAGGATTTTAAGTTTAAATGGTGTATCTGGATCTCTATATTTAGCTCTACTTGTTTCAGAGGTATTCAGCTTGCAAATCCTTATGCTTCTATTTTATATAAATCCCATTTCAGGTATTTGCATTTAAAATTTAAGCCTTGCAAAAGGCTCTGCATAGCATAAGACAGCTTGCTTTGGAGGTAGAAAAGTAGAAATACCTCCCACGGAACAGTAATGACCAGTGGTTCAATGTATGTTTCTCAGAATGTGCAAGAAATTATCATGTCTCACAGTGCTATTTTTCCACACTGTGACTAATGCCCCCATTCCAGCGTCCCCCCACCCATCTTTGCTGGTGCAAACCACTATGCATGGAGCTATACCCACAGACACAGATGCTAACAGCGCTTAGCAGCCTATGATTCAGTTCAACAGACAAAGATAATGCATCCTATACAGAAGGAAAAATATGCTTTTAGTCTACTGTTAACCCCTTTTTATCTGAAAAGCAAGTAATTATCTGAGCAGGGTGCTCCTATTCTCCAAAGGGAACACCTCTGCAGAGATGAAAATGCTGGTGTCTGTATGAAAGCAGTCTCTCTTGTACTGAGAGGTACACGCTGTTAAAACATCAGCTTTGTGATCCTCTTGTTATGACAGGAGATATCTAATGACAGATACAAATTCTACTAGTGAAAGCAAGCCATTAATAAGTAAGATTTGGGATTGACCAAAATTTCACTGAAGGGCTGGTGTAGGGGAGTCCCTACTTAGGGGAAAAGCATTAAAGCAAAATGTTAAATGCAGCTGAATTTGTCCTGCAACAGAATTTCATGAGGAAAGTCAGAACACTGATACTTTTAATACTTGTTTTGTTTTGTTTGGTAAATTGGAATTAGATCCTGAATTTGGTACCAGTCAGAAACAGATCAGATTCACCCCAAACCAGTAAACATAAATTTATTTTTGTCTTCTTTTTCCCCCTGTGACTTTTGAAGTATTGGTAATTTTAAGTTGGGGCTTTGGTTTGGGTGGGTTTTTGGTTTTTTTGGTTTGTTTGTTTTGTTTTTTTGTTTTTTGGTTTTTTTTTAAGTTTTCTTTTGTTTTGTTTTTTGGAAAAGGGAAGAGAATGCTACAGAAACAGCTTGAATTTCATGTTTTCATGAAATGAGGGAGTAGTGAGTTCTTTCACTCCCAAGTCAGCTTTGTGGGTGGACTGCTGTAATATGCTGGTAGGAAATCCAATTTACTCCCCTTTTATTGTGTGCTTTGTCACTTTGAAATCTATGGTTCATTCTTGTGAGCTGTATTTCCCAATATAGCAGAGAGGAAGAGAATCTTTTGGCTTCTAATTTGTACATAGAAGTTTAAAAAGAAGTGCTCAGGACCAGCTGTTTTGCTAACTCAGCCAGCTTTGTCTGTCTGCTTGGCACTGACTTTCTTCTCATTTCCTTCCTCCAGCAGTTGCTAGGGCTAGACCTTGACAGTTATCACTTCATTTTGTGAAGCAGAAAGTTGTTTTCCACATTTCCTCACATCCCGTTGTTTTTCCTAATTGCATCTAGCCATCCACAGGATTGCAATTGTCTTTTAGGTCAAGAATCACAAAACCATAGAATACTCTGAGTTGGAAGGGACCTTTCAAGGTCATCTAGTCCAATGCCCCTTCAGGGAACAGGGACATCTGCAACTAGAGCAGGTTGCTCAGAGCCTTCTCCAACCTCACCTGGAATGGTTCCAGGGATGGGGCATTGACCACCTCTCTGGGCAATCTGGGCCAGTGTTTCACCACCCTCATAAAAAAATTTCTTCCTTCCCTCCAGTCTAAATCTCTTTCTTTTAGTTTAAAACCATCACCCCTTGTCCTGTCACAACAGGACTTCCTAAAAAGATTGTCTCCATCTTTCTTGTAGGCCTGTGAAGAAGTCTGTGCTGTTTTCACACCGCAGAATTCCCAGGCTAAAGGGACACTGGGTGCCTTACACTGGTTGCAAGTTAGGAGCACGGGGATGTCCTTGATCTTTGGTTCCTTGAATTGTATCTATTGTAAAGTAATCAGACTGAAATGAGGCTGAACAAACCACTTAAAATCCAGGAATGATTTAACTACTGCATAGTAACACACAAAAAAAGGAACTGAAAAACTCAAGAGACTTCACATTTACTCCTGAACTTTACATATCTCTGTACCTGAAAGGAGATTTAATACGCTTTCTCACTTCGATGCTATTATGACAGAACACCTTACATCATCCAAGCTGCCCAAGAGTTAGAAATGGGGATGGTCTTTGAGATTGTAGCAAATTCAGAAGTAGAAATTAATTCCCTGGCAATGGCTTGGTTCCTGTAAGTCTCTTTATAAAAATGTTTCTCTCAATCTGTTAAGATTATTGACTTCTATGCTAACTGCCTGTGATAACACAGGAAATGAACAAAGGGTGGCAGGAAATCTCAGGCTGCATATTAAGCCTTTTTTAACCATCATTCAAAACCAAGGGAGCAATGTACTCAAAGGAGGATTTCCCAGGCTCTCAGAAGCACAAATATTGCTGTAGATAGGGCTGCACATGGTATCTGGGTAAGGGAAAAAGTTGTGGGGGTTTGTTTTGTTGGGGATTTTTGTTTGTTATATTTTTCTCTCTCTTCTCTTCTCCCTCTCTCTTCTCTTTCTTTTCTTTTTTGATGTTCCTGATCAAATTTACAAACAAACAAACCCCAAACAAAAACAAACAAAAAAACAACCAACCAACCAAACCCAAAACAAACCACATGAAAATCATCAGGTAGCTAGGTTTGATTTCTTGTCTCCATGACAGGAGTTTGTTGCATATTGGCAAAAATAATGCCTGAGAAGGATTAGACAAAATGTTTGGGCCTTCTGTAAAAGCAATTGTTGTCACATATATTGTGGGAGCAGGACTAGAGAAACTAAGGGTATAGCTTTGGCCTTGCCCTGTGTACCTGCTACAGTCAAAGACCTGAGCAAGTCCATCACTGGAGCTCCCCAGATGCAGGTTCATGATTTTGTGAAGTTTTTGATACTGTGATGTTTGATGTTGATTAAAAAAAAAAAAAAAAAAGCCCTGAGTCACTGGCTTAGTCCAAGGAGGAGTAGTTTCCCTGGAATAAGGAAAGGGTGAAAAGATAACGTTCCAGGGGCTGCGGTCTCCAATCACTTACATCTCAACTGGTTGTAAATTATTGGCTGATAAATGAAAAGGGTTGGTTTGTGTGTTGGGTTCACTGAATAAAAGCACTATTAAGGATAGCCTTATACCATAAGGTTGGAAGCTGTGTGGCTTTGCTTGAAATTTGCTAATTTACGGATGGTAGTCTGCAAAATGTTCTGACCTGGCAGTTACAAGGGGTGTAGCTCATTCAATTTAGCCACTCACTTTTCAGAAGATATTGCTTTCACTTAGGATTTTCTGTGTTATCCATCACTGCAGCATCTCCAGACCTTTTTCAAATGAGTAATTAGGCATGTGCTTAGATCTCATCAGCTAGAAAGCAAAGAATATCCCTGAACACTCTGAGGAGAGATGGGAATACCCATATTCCTGAATGCTTTTCTAAATGGGGTTAACCATCTGCAACATAACCTGTCCTGTAGTATTTACACTATGACAGTTTGTCTTTGGTACAATGGACTATCAGTAGTGCTAAGATGAACTGTGTGGTCATTGCACTATCTATGCCCTTTAAACTGGGTAGATTCTGGACTCCAGGGTGTTTTGGGTTTGTTTATTGTTTTCATTCCTGCTCCCCAGAGTGCCCTTTTAGACTTGTTTAGTTCATTTGCCATGTTAGAGGTTACAGATAAATGACAAAATTTCCCTCATTTCCTCAAAGCTGTGAGTAGTTAATGCCCAAGGAGTCAAGCAAGGAAGAAGCTGCTTTGCTGTGCTTTCATAAAAGCTGGGATTTGATGGGAGTGATCCTTGATGCCTTATTCTGAGTTTACAACAGATGGGCAGAGAGTATCTGGGGGCTCTGGATCGTTAACTTTACTGTGCAGTAATTGCCATCAAGGAGGACTTCATGGGGGACCTGTGAGGGCTCCACTGTAGATCCCTGTGTCTCGACTGTGGCACAAAGCTTCCTGAGATGCACCATCTAGCTGCTATCTGCTTCCTTCTTCATATGCCAGAGCAGCTGTCACAAGGCCTTTGATCCTTGTGACAGTGGCCAAGCACGGTTTGCATAGGTGTACAGGGGTTACCATGGGTATCTATGCCTAAGGTACAGTTTCTAGGGGGGGATAAAAGTGAAAGGAAATAGTCATGGGGTAACAAATTTTGCTGGGAAATCTAAAGAAATTGAAAGTGGAAATAGAAAACACTGGCCAAGTATCCAACGTGTTTGCTGCAGATTAACTGTTGTTGTGGTCCGGAGGTCTGGTCCCTGCTTACGCCACTGGCAAATTTACTCTGAAATTTACTGGTAATTTACTCTGAAAGTTGCCTGTACTGAATAGTTATTTTCATAAAGCAACTTTGAGAATGTAAAGCTGCTTTAGCTTCAGGATTATGATTTCTTTCATGGCATTGCCAATTTAGTCATAGAGAGAAGCTTTTAAGAAATCACCTACAGAAGTGGATTATGCGGTGAAAAGTCTGAGCGCCTCTCCAAGTGCTTTCTTTGTACCTGGAAGATGTCTTAGCAGGCTATGAAGCATGCTTTCTGATAATGAGGAGTTTTTTCTTTTCTTACTTTTCTCCTAAAAGCTGTGATGCAGTCAGTGTATGTCCAAGTGCTGCTGTCAGAATGAGCCGGTTTGATGGGCACTAGTCATTTAAAGATAGGCCTCCACTGCACAGGAGAGGAGCATGAATCTGACCAAACACCTTGAGTTTGAGTTTCTTTCCTACACTGGGTATAAAAACAGAAAGAAGACTCGAGTGCTAAGGGTGCAATTTTCCAAAGAAGCAATATTAAGCAGCGCAGGGCCTGTAATTTGTGGCAGTTATCAGAGAGTCCCTACTGAGTCTAATTGTATGCTTTATGTTACATGAGAAGGTAAGACATCTCTAGCTAGTTTTAGCCAGAAGGCAATGTACCATCATCCTTTGACTTCAGGTGAAAAGGTCTATTTTTTCTTCTTCTTCAACAATTTGTCTGCAGGTAACAGTCTTCTGCTTTTCCAAAAGGAGAGACAAAAATGCTCTTTAGGATGCTCCTTAGTAAGGAGCAAACTTGTTCCAGTGTTCTTCTAGACAATACAGGACAATGAGCAAAGGGACACTGTGGATGCTGCTGGCACAAGTGACCTCTTGGTAGATTTGTCTTTTCAGTCTGGACTTCATACCTTTATCTTCTTCATCCTCATTTTCAAGAACTATCCTTTCATCTCCCTGCAGCCTGATCTGGTACATCCATGCCAAACCAACCCTTCTTACATCTCATTACACTCTCCATTAGACCCCTCTTTTACCTGTCTCTTTTCTTCTCTGTGACCATTACACTGCTATAGAAGAGGCTCTGACTTAAATCCTGTTGCCACCCAGGACAGGTATGGTCCAGGAGGTGCCCCGTGGCTGGGACAGGCACTGCAACATTCTTATCACCTCACAGCACCCCATTGCCAGTAGTTACTTTGAAGGGCAGAAACCAAATAATGCAGATAAGATGGAATTCTTAAGGCTATATTTGCATGTTTTAGCATATATTGACTTCATTTGAATGAAAGTTATAAATGCTTTGACTTTGAGCCTGGCAAAGTTGTGATATGAAATAAACCTTAAAGGATACTCTTGTCTGGAGCTGGCTCTCCCTGGGCTGCAGACCAGCTGGTCTTGGCTGCTCCAGCTTGGTGGCACCCAGAGTTATGCTGGGGCTGAGCTCTCTGCCTCTTAGCTGTTTCCTGAGATTATCTGGGGTTTTATTGGCTAGAGATTGGTGACATAAATAAAATAACAACAAAAAGAGAGTCCCTGGCTGCTCCAACCTGTTGCTTCCTTGGCTCAGGCTTCTACATTCCTCTCTCTGAGAGGGAAGAGCATCTTCTCATTGAGGTCCCATGGGGTGCTGATGGCCGATGTCACCCTCTGTTGGGCTGGGTGAGCTGGCTACAGAGGACAGGCTACAGAGGGTTCAGAGAAGAGCCACAAAGACGATGGAAGAATAGGGAAGCTGTCATGTGAGAAATAGCTGAGAGAACAGAGTTTGCTCAGCCTTGAGAAAAGGAGGCTTAGGGGAGACCTTATCACCATGTTCCAGTATTTAAAGGGGGCTGTACAGAAGCGGGAGACTCCTTTTTTACAGGGAGTCCCATGGAAAAGATGAGTCATGAGGGGTACAAGTTACTCCTCCAAAGATTCTGATTGCATACGAGGAAAATTTTTCACAACAAGAACAATCAGAGATTGGAATAATCTCCCCAGGGAAGTGGTGGAGTCCTCAACACTGGACACATTTAAGATTCAGCTGCAGAGGGTGCAGGGTCAGCTTGTCTAGACAGGGCTTTTGCCATGAAAGTTTGAGCCAGATGATCCTTGAAGTCCTTCCAACCTGGGATGCTATGATCCTATGATTTGCTGTGGTCTGTGTATTGAGGATTGGTCCACGCATGCAAATTTCTGTAGGAAAGAAGACAAGATTTTTCAAGGATTGCATATACCAACATCTGAGTTTATACCTACAGTGACATAAAGTAACTGTAGAATTGCCCAAACAGTCCCTTTGAAACCTTGAGCGTGAACATACAAAATCAGTAAAGCACAAATTGGAGCCATTTATTCACCAGGAAAGGAGGAGAACTCCTCGTAGAGCTAAACCTGAATTTCTGACGCTGCTTGTATAGTTCGCACCGTCTCTCTGTCTCCCCCTGCGACGCTCGCTGCCCGTGTCCGGGCTGCGGGGTGCCTGTCGCTGGGCGGTGGTGACAGCAGAGGGCAGCAGTGTCCCACCAGCGCCCCGCACTAAATCAAAGCCACCAGGACGGGGAGAGCGCTGGAAACTTCAGCGGGACGGGGCAGGGGCAGAGCGCACAGTGACAGCTTTTCTGTTAAAAAGTTGCCAAGTCCTTT
This sequence comes from Megaceryle torquata, assembly GCA_024611175.1. NCBI lineage: Eukaryota > Metazoa > Chordata > Aves > Coraciiformes > Cerylidae > Megaceryle > Megaceryle torquata. Next base: position 25,133 of record JANIJG010021183.1, read on the forward strand.
GTTAAATTTGAACGCCAGGAGTCTGAGGGTGTTTTAACTGTATCTGCCAGTAACTCTCAGGGTTTGACGAATAGCGTATTTCCATGACAGCAGGGTTAAAACACAGTTTGGAGAGAATGGTGTTTCCGAGCCGAGGCCGTGACTGCTGGTGCTTTGCTTTTGTTCTTGACAATTGTATCAATGCCACCAGGTGGAGATAAGACCCTTTTTAGATTTATATTGGCTATTCCTTCCCGGTTACTTACTTGGGTCTCCCAGCAGCGTATAAGCTCAGTACTGGTGAGTTGGTGTGTTCAGTGGTGCTGTTGGTGTCTCAGCACAGATCTGCCAGAGGTAACCCATCTGAGAGACCACGATTCAATGGGTGGTACTGTCTGAATTAGCTTTGTAGTGGTAAAATTTTCAAGTAGATCACAGAATCTGTGATCCACATATGCCACAATACCACAGCATGGTAGGGGTTGGAAGTGACTTCTGGAGATCACCTTGTCCACCCCTCCTGCTCCAGCAGGGTCACCCAGAGCAGGGGACCCAGGATCGCAGTGTCCAGGCGCCTTTGGAATCTCTTCAGAGGAGGAGGCTCCACAGCCTCTCTGGGCAGCCTGGGCCAGGCTCTGTCACCCTCAAAATAAATTAAACTCAATATATGTTTGGAAAGGGCAAAAGAATAAGATAAATTTCTTTGCATTTGTTTTTCATCACTGGGCTGACTACCTCAGAATAGCTTTTGAGAGGTGGTACTACTGTCTTCATGGATAGAGCACTGAAGTGGTGGTAGTTTTAGCCAGTTAGACTTACCCAAAGTCACCTTGGAAGCATTTGACAAAGTCTCTGCTAACACAGCCAGCAGACAGTGCTTCCTCGCACCTCAGGGAGCTCCATGCTGGTTAGTGAAGGAGTAATTTCCCTTCCAGCTGCTCTTGTGCTTCTGCAGATTCTGAGACCTCGAGGGCATGAAGCTACTGCATTGTGGTGTGTAGCATTTGAATAACCTGGATTTGGCAGCTCTGAGAGACTGATTATTTCACATGCTTCTGATAGCATACAAATCTATTTTTATTGGCTGAACATGTAGAAATTTATGTGTTTTAATGCAAAGTCCTTCTGTATTTCTTTAACTAAGGCTATAGAAACAGAAATGACTGGGTTGGAAGGGATGTCTAGAGGTCCTCCAGTCCATCTCCCCTGCTGAGAGCAGGGACATCCTCAACTAGGCCAGGTTGCTCAGAGCTCTGTCAAGCCCCACCTTGAATGTCTCCAGGGATGGGGCCTCAACCACCTCCCTGGGCGACCTGTTCCAGTGCTCCACCACTCTTGTGGTAAAGAACTTCCTCCTTATTTCTCATCTAAATCCACTCCATACTCTATATCCTAAATAGCAAGAAAGTTTTTTATCACATTGGGGAAGCATATCCAGTGCTTTCTGAATTACCTCTAGATGCATTTTGCTTTTTGTATCAGCTGACCCAGATGTCCTTTCTCATAATATTCAGAATTGAATGGTCCAAAAAGTACCCTGTCTCCCATCCCCCTACTATGCTGTAGTTATTACTCAGTAGTTGTCTAAGCAACACTGCCAAAGCCTCCTAGTACTAGGTTCTGTAGAGCAGTGATGGAAGTTAGTTGTTTTCCAGTCTATTATGTGTGTATATATGTGTGTTTCTTCCGTGTTTAAATAAAAGTTTTAGCTCTTATAATGGGAGAAACAATGAGTTACCACCAAATGGAGACAGAATGCTTAGCCTGATATTACCTCATTTATTCTCTTTATTTCTTGAGTATCTAGCAGAGAAGTATAAACCCATCCTTTTCTCTTTGCTTCTCCCAGTTTCTCAAAGAGCCCTTTCAACCACAGCATCCTCTCAGAGCTCCTTTGCTGACATGATTTGCATATGCTTATGTTTTCACCCCACTTTCCAAGAAAAACCTTTGCACAGATGTTGATTTCTGTGTTAATATGAGACAGAAATATAACAGAAATGTGAATTGCAGAGCAACTGCCAACCAGAACATGGCCCCACACGTGCTGGCAAAAAAAAGGGTCAGAAAATACACAGCAAGAACTTGGGAAAAAACTTGTTAAGCCATTAATAGCAGATAATATTTATTTTTATCTATTTCTTGGACTACCTGTCCCTTCTTATTTCAGTGATAGGATTGCTGTCCTCTGGGTGGTGGCTCCTGGCCTATCCCACTGTTCCCATTGAGACAGACCGCCATGTCAGGCATCTGTGTTCCCCCCTCAGTTCTGAGCTTAAAAAACTATGGACTCTCTCCTGAGTCCTTGCAGGGCTTGCTTCCTAGGGAGGAGGAGATGAAAGTAGGCCAGACATGCCCATCTACCATGGGGAATCAAGCACACTCTGGATAGTCGGATCCTGAGTAATGGTAGAAGCATAACAGAAAAGTCTTCGAAAAATAGGCTGGTGTTTCCTACACAGCTGTCAAAATATGCCAACACTGGCGATAGCAAAATAGCTCCTTAGGTTTTACTGTGAGAAGCTACAGAGGCTCTTGAGAGACATGCAGCAGTGGATGCGACCCCAGTGCTGCTGCGTGGGTAGTGGTAGAGGATGCTTATTGCAGGAGCTGGGACTGTGGTGGGAGGGGCTGCAAAGACCTTGTATGTGGTATAGCTGCCTGTGCTCTTGTCACACAAGGGATTTCTACAGGAGCATGCTGTGCTTAGAGATGCACTGGGCAGCCAGTGGTGTTAGAAATCTATGAAACCTGGTGTGGGATATGCTGCATGGAACACTTTGAGCTGCCACCCATCGTGGGAAGGGCCATTCTCATACACTTCTTCTGAAACTCAGCTGACTCCACTCGCTCGATAGTTTGGGGTCCAAGCACTTGCTTCCATTGTAGGAACAGAAGTTCACCATGTGGCTGGTGGCTTATTACTTTTCTTCTGTTCAAAAGCTCAATGAAAAGTGTACAAAACCCATCTGTCCTGTTCATCCTTGCTCTCATTCCTGTTGTGTTAAGCAGTGCTGAAATGCTTGGATTGGGAAGCAGCAAGCTGAGGAAAAGCTGGGGGTGAGGGGCAAGAGTAAATGAGCAGGCAAAACAGTATTTTGTAATAAGAAGTAAACAGTATGTTTTACCCTTTGGCAATGCAACCTTTTGTAATTAAATTATCAGGATGGAAAAGTCTATCTTAATTATTTAAGGAGTAGGAAAAAGGTACAGTCAAATAATTCATTATACTGCAAAAATTTATATTAACTCTTAAGTACTGTGAAATTTTTCAGGGATCCATTATATATTTTTCTTTCTCAGTGAGAGATTTTTGTTGAGTTTGAAGCTGTAACCCGACATTTGTTTTCTGTTTTCTTGCAGGTAAGTCTGGATTGGTCTGTTTGAATTGTGCAGTTTGGGAATGTAAGTGAACAAAAGTAAGTCCTCTTCAAGCTGTCCCAGCCTGTTAACAAGGTCAGAGTTTTGTCTTTTTTGAGCTCTAATACTTTAAGAAGAGAGTGGAATGGATAATGTAACGGCAGGTTGACATGGCTCTGCAGGCACAATGCCATCTTTCTGGTTATGTCAGATGTGAATGCCACAGAACAAATCTGTTTTATTGAGAATTATTATGCAGGCTACCATCTCTCCAGTTCATCCTTAAATCAAGGTTGGGTGGAGATAATACGCAGTATTTACGTTACTGATACTCTAAAGGGTAATACACCTTTTAGTAGGTTTTTTTCATTGATCATTTAAATGTGGGTTCTCTAGTTATGATAGATTCCAGATGTTAAAACTTCAGTGCCTCCTCTTGAATAAGGCCAAGTAAACAGGTCACATGCTGAAAAGCTTACTTTGTGGGTTGTCCAGAACTCATGATCTCTTATGAATCACCTGGCAATAAGATCTTGCTATGAGCTGGCAAGAGACTGCTGTTGGACTGGCATGCTTTGGTTCCTACCTGACCCTTGCTCTGTGACAACTCCTGCTAGCAGCGAGGAATCTCTTAACCTGGCAAGCTTCTTTCCATTGTAATGAGCAGAATTCATTGAGCTGGTGTCATCTTTATTGAGTTTTAAATAATTTCCTTTGAATTTCTCTTCCTCTCTTTTCTTTCCCCATTATCTCCAGGAACAATTAAATTCATCTCCTGTTAAATTCTGGTGCTGGCCTTTTTTTGAATTATTGTCTGTGTAAATCAAACTGTGGGTTCTTCAGAAGCCCATGCTGTGAGGGATTCTGTTGCCCTAATCCCTGATTGCTATTCATGTACCAGTAACAAAAATTGCTTTGCAATTTTTCTCTACGCCCCTGTTGTGGTTTCTGTTCAGATAGGTGCTATTGTAATGCTAATTGCAGGACAAATATTGATGATCAGTGTACAGAATATGGTACACAAGGCACATTCTCTTGCAGTCATTTGTGAAGCTTAAAATGGTTCACTTTCCAAAGACAATTTTTTTCCTATTTCATCTGGACACTGTAAAAGCCTTACCATCCTCAAAATCATTTATTCTGTACCATTCTAGATTTTATGCCTTTTTTTTTTTCTCATTTCAATTACTATTCAGATCAGCCAGAAAAAATTTATATGAATTCTAAGAAGCTTCTTATGCTTGCCTTTTTTCCTGTCCACTTATGTTGACTGATGTTAGGATGTATTTTACCAACTGAGGAGAGGGGCCAGACATTCTTCACAGCTACATCACCACTACCATTCTGAGGATGAAATAGCAAGAGAGCATTTTCCTATACCAGCGAGTGCCTCACCTCTGGAGTGACACTGAGATTGGAGGTGGTAGCAAAATGTGTTACTAGATTGACATATGCTGTATTTCTGCCTCTGGATGACCTGTAGCTTTGTAGTAGCTGCTGTTTTCGTCATGCTCACCTGTCTACTTGGACATACTGGGCATAACATCCGCAATATGCATTCACATCCACTTTTGAACACCTTTTATCTACTGGTTTTATACCTTAGCTTGCATCTGGCACTTGGTATAACTAATTCAGCACCAAAAGTTACACTTTAAGTTTGACCCTTTTAAAGGTTTTTCATTCCAACTTCCATTTTTTACTTTTGAAATCACTGTTTTCCAAAACCTGGGCGAGCAGATTGTTTTCCTCTGCAGCAGCTAATCAGCCTCTAACACGTGTGTGTACTGTTGACACTGCCATGGCATGTGCTATCTTTTCATACGTGACATACTGGACTGATACCTTAGGTACTCGGCTGCACTCCCCCTCCACACTCCCTAGATGCTGTCATCACCTTGGGTTTGGGAGATCTGCCTGAGGAGAATTCTCCACACCCCTTACACAATTTATTCACTGCCTCCCAGAGTAATAAGCATCACTTTGAACCAGGCACATTGGATATTATCAGTGAAATAAATATGCTCTAGTGTTATAAGGCTGTGTTGTATTTTTCATATTTTAAGGAACTCTAGAACTATTAATGGAAGAGGAGTTGGATGTGAAAATACCATCCGTCATGTCTCGTTGCAATAAAAAGCAGGCTTGTATTTCAGCATTTCTGTTTGAAATGTATAAATGCCTCTTTCAAGGGTTTTTAGATGTAAGGAGATGATGTTATTAGATATGAATACTGACAAATCTAAAATAAACATCTGATGTGTTCTAAGTAATAAGAGGATGTTGTAAAGAAACCCTAATTTAAAGAAATATATATATAAAAAAAAACCCTTCTGCAGATCCCCTGAAGTGAAAATTAATATTCAGGTCATATGGTTCCTACATTGGCTGCAGAAACAATGCTGTGGGTTTCAGGAGATAAGTTAAAAATGAATGCTTTTGAACATGCTGTCCATGTATAGCCCTTGTTTACCCCAGCACATCTCAAAACTCAGCACTAGGGTAGATCTCATCAGGCTTTAGAAGTTAATTTTGCAAAATATACCTCTTCTGTAAGCCTCACATAACCAGTAATATTCCTTTGTTGCCCTCAGCCTGATGATAATATACAAAGAATAATATTCTGCCTTAAAACAAAATGAATCCTAAAGCCCAGAAGACGAGGCTTGGCAGTTATCTCCAGTAATAACTAGTTTGTGTGGTGTCTATAGGAAGCTGCACTGATGATTTAGACCTTGGTAGGCTGTGAAACAAGGAGCACTGGGAACTATGTGTATGTGGGAGTCCTTTCAACAAAAGAGAATTGTTACGGAAAGCATCTACTCCAGCTCAGCTGGTGGGCTGTGCTCTGAGGATTGATTGTGATGTTGCTCTCTGAAATCTGCTGTGACAGCCTTTAGTTTGTGATTTATGCCGTTATGCTGATGTTGAAATCCTCCTTGTCATTGTTTTAGCAGAGAAGAGGTACAAGTCAGAAACTATTGCTCTTGGAAAATGTAGGAGGGAGAAGCTTGTGATTAGACTTCTGATGAGGCAGGTTATTGGGATACCACCAGCGGAAAAGCAACTAATAACTTCAGCAGAGAGAAGGGGTGGAAAGGGTTCCTACTTTTGAGAGATTTGCAATTTTAGTATGAAAAATGAGTAAGTCTATTTCTTGTGTTTAATATCAAATCAGTGTTTATAAAAGCTGGACTATGTTTATTTATAAAGAGAATTCTGATTGTTTGGGGCCTTTGCACTGTTCTTGGAGAAACAGAGTGAAGAGCTGTAGCATATCTAAAAATACAATTTTAAACCAGTTTCTTAAATGTATTTGTTTAGAGTCCTGAGTTTAACAGAGGAGCCTTGAAGGGACTATCTTCAATTTCAGTCTTGCCTACTTGGTTAGGAACAGCACAATGCAAGATATTTCATTGACAGTGATGTGACCTCAAAGGTATTTTTGATCATTAATTGAACTCGCAGGACACTTTTGCAAAAGAAAATGCTAATATGGTTGGGAGGGGAAGAAAATAAAAGTTGTAAGATTAAAAGTGTACTTATTTTTCTTTAAACATTGCAGTTCTGGAACTCAGTTGGTACTCACTAGCCCAGATAATGTGGCAATGGTAGTTTAACTGTAATTCTGTTTCCTTTGCTGTTTCTTTTGTTGTAGTTCTCCAATTATCCGTGGGCTAGGGAACTGCCTGTGCTCATGTTTGTGTATAAAAACTTCTCTGATTTTGAATGAAATGAAATATAACTTCTCTGTTTACTTGATAGAACTGTTTGCTTAGCTTTATCCATCGAGCCAGAATTTCATGCTTCTACTACTGTAGATTTATATATTTGGCAGGCATGAGCTTGAAAGCACTGATAGGATGCAAGATGCTGAAGAACAGAATGTTTTAAAGTTCCTCTAAGCAGGCTCAGCCATTCTGGTCCTTGGATTGTCAGTCAATTCCCTGAGGCCTTTCTAGGTGAAAAATCATACTGGTATCACTCTCATGGGCATTGCATGAGTGGAAATGTTTTAGTCTGTAACCTTAAGTTGAAATATAAAGCAACCAACTTTAGTAAAAACCTACAGGCAACCTCAGGCTGCTCTTGGTTTTCTGCTGCAATTCAGTATCTGAGAAAGTAGCTTAAGTCCTCTGAAACAAAACTACTATTTGGAAACAAATTACTACCTGATGTAGAGATGCTTAGTGCTTTAGAGTTAAATGGCTTAAATTTATTGTGAAACAGACTGGAGGTGGGAAAAAAAGGCCTTTTTTGACTGTTTTCTGGAGATCTGTACGTGTCTTTTACTGCTTTACATTATTTCCCGAGTTTTCCTCTTCCCATGACAACATTTCCCTTCTGTCAGAAAAAAAATCCCAATGAAAGAATTCTCCCTGAGTTTCTTATTTTTCTTACTGCTGATGCTTGTACCAGTGGTGGAAAGCAGTACATCATCAGGATGTCTGAACAACCCACCTATTCCTGAAGCCCACCATATTGTTCTGTCAGTAAGAAATGTCTGAAAGGCAGAGCATTTCTTAAGATTTCTTTTAGGTAATTTATGTTAAATTTGAAGCTTTATATTGGAAGCCCATTTCACCATGTGGTCTTCAAACGTTTTCACTCCTGAGGTGGAAGTTGAATGCTGAGTAGTCATATTGAGGAGTAGATGGGCTTTTCAAACATATGTACACTAAGTGCCACACAATGAACATAAGCACAGCTTAGTTCTTGCCAAACTCAGAGAAAAACCTGTTTCATTCTGAAGCACTTGTCCTGATGTTCATGGCAATGTAAAATTGTAAATATCTGTGGCCTTCTCAGCCCTGGTTTAGATTTTACAGAATTTTAGTCCTAATCACAAGGGGCCTAGGGTTAGACTAAAGTTTCTGAGGACAAAAAGTCTTCATATATTTGGATAACGTATATTTAGTTCACAGCATCATTTCTGAGGAGAATGAAACCGGAACCGTGTGTTCCTGGTCCAACTTTCTTTCATGATGTTGAAGACATAACAAGAATGCAAACCCTGCTAACATGTCTCATCTTGTGATAGAGCCTTCCCTTCCTTTCTGATGGACAACGTAAATTCCCCTCAGTAATACAAAATCGGGTAGCCTCTGATTTTGTTAGATTTGCTAATCCTGCTCACTCAGCTTTGCTTCAAGTGGGTCCCCGTATCTCAGGTCTCTTTCTGCATCTTTTCATCTTTGTTGTCTGATATTATCACTACTAAAAAAGTGGAGAATAGCCTACATCAGAAAATGTTTTCTGTGCCCCTATCTCCTCTATGCCAAAGCAAGGGCAACCAACAGATAGATATCTGTGAAGCTTGAAAACTATCAGATTAGTGCCCATCTGCTTTCTAGTTCAGTCATGTTATTTCCTATAAAAATGGAAAACACTGAGCTTAGCTACACATTCAATCCTGCCACTCAACCTATTACGAATGTCTGGATCACTAACTCCTTGCTCTCAATAAATGCAATATTTTGCTATTGCGAAAATGTTTGACGGTGAAAAGGCAAATACTCTGCACCAAGCAAAGTGTTGTGTCTTGTGGCTGGGCAATGTGGCTGTAAGGCAGCCTGTCTGGGAAGTCTCAGACAACCAGTAAATTTTTCAATTCCAGATGGACTCATGCATGTAAAACACCAGCTTCTTTCTGCCGCTTTCCACTTGCTACCAGCTGACTTTCAATCCCACAATTCAATCCATTTAAATTTTTTCTCTTCCTCAGCAGAAGGGCCTTAAGAGAAGATGTGTTTGTTCCATTCCGTGGCGTATTGTCTTTTGTACATTCAAGTATCTCATCAGTAACTTGTTTCTTGCTATATACCATATCCCTATGTTACTGCAGTATGCAGATCTTTGTAATTTTTCTATATGTAGGTTTGTGCTGTTCCATCTCTCCTCGTTTGTTATAGCCACGAACAGTTTAGCAGGTAAATAATTTGCCATTATGATGCAATCCTGATGACAAAACCTGATTTCCTAATTCTGTATAGATTTTCTAGATCCTCTGGTTGTCTCTCTATCTCTCAGAGATGGTTGCCCCAAAGCGATTGTTCTTGTATTTGTTTTGAGTTGAGAAGTGTCAATGAGCCTCATACATTTGTCTACATGCTTCAGGCAAGCTTATTTGTTGATATGTCTCTTAAATATAAGGAAAGTGTATGGAAGTATTTAACTTTTTCTTTCCAAATTGAAAAGCTGATTTTCACTGCTGAGTTTCCAGCTTGTTAATAATTGAGTAAAGACCAGGGAACAGCACTTGGCCTACCAGAAAGCTATTGGCATCTCTAGAGAGGCCAACTAATGCTTTGGGAGGAAAAAGTGGAATTTTCTTTTGAATTAGTTAAGTAACTTTTCAGTCTGTGAGGGAATGGAGGAGTTTGAGGGTAAATTTATCACCAAGAAAAACTGTGTGGCTTAAAAGTCTGGAGAATTCCCATGATTTCTTCTCTTGTGTTGAGTTTATCCTTGCTGGGTTGCACAACAGTTGAAAGGTTGCCTGATCTCTAAAGCCTGTTGAGTTTGGTTTTGGAGATGAGAAAATTATTTTTGGTTGGTTTTCCTTTCCTGTCATCTTTGTCCTTATAGTCCTTTCTGATTCTGTAGTCTATTTTGAATTGAGTAAGTGCTGTTGTTTGTTTTTAATCATGACCATTTTTTTTTGTTACAGACAAATTCTAGAAAATCAGATAACATTAAATAGCTTCCCCTTATGGGATGTAGTAAGCCTGAAAACTTAGCACCTCAGTGGTCCTGGGGGGTGAACACCCCTTTTCTTTTCTGCTCTTTTCTTGCAGGTATCCACCCAAACACAGTTCCTCTGTAAAAAAAAAAAAAGTGTTAAATAAGATTGCTGGCCATGTTTGCAGAATTGTTTGATGTTTATAGAGACCAGGCATCATGGTTATCTGGGTCTCCATATTATCCACTACTCTGTATTTAAAAAGATCAAGCAATGGATTCAGATCTCCCCCACACTGTAGGAACGCATGTGCTGCATGGAACACGGTCTTTCATTTCCCTGGGCTTCTGCTCAGGCATTTTCAGGAGAAGAATGTCTCCATTGCACGCTTCCTTATTTCAAAGCATACCCGGCACAGACTGGGATGAGACAAGAAGAGATGAGTCAGCCCTTTGAAAATGTTCTCAGAGAGCAAATGATCCCAGTGAAATGCATTGTTGATGCTCCTTGTCATTGAGTGCAGGTTTCAGAGAATATTTCAGGAAGTCTTCATTAACTCAGACACAGGGTTCTCTACGAGTGGGAGTCTTGCCTGTGTATGAAAATCAGGGTCAGACCTGCACTTCCCTTTGGCACTGCTTCATCCAATTATTTTCAGTGATGCTCTGTAAACCTCCACAACTTTTTATCTCCCTCCTTGATAGTTAGGCCCTTTAAATACAAATGGACAGTTAACACCTTTGCCTGAGTTATAAAGTGGTTTTTTTAATCAATCTCTGTTAGTCAGCTGTAGCAGCCCTATGGATGCAACCTTGTCATTCCTGCTGATGTGCAAGATCAGCCACTCGGCTCGAGTCTTGCTCTGGGCCATTGGAAACTGCCCAAGGCCATGGTGGTGCAATTACCAGCATGTGAGCTTGAGATGTGAATATCTGTGACCCACTGATTTGCAGAGGGCATATCTTCAATATCCTCTGCATAGCTTAATTTACAGCTCCAAAATTCACGACCTAGTAACTTAGTAACTTTAAAACATTTTTCTTACTAAGCAAGTCTCCTAGAATATGCTCTAAGAGAAGTGAGTGCTTCCATACACCATAACTGTGCAGTCTGCTTGTGGAGCAGCACGTTGCATCTTCGCTTCTTAAATGTTCTGTTCAGGGCTGTGGTAACAGGAACATACCCGCTAACCAAACGGCCTGCCTTCAGATGTGGGATAGGTCATTCAAACACTGCTCCAGAACAAATACAGTGTTTTCTTCCATTAATAGATAGCCTTTCCTAAGCTCTTTATATACGTGATCAGACATAATACTGGCTAAACCTGCTATTTCACAGAGCAGTGATTATGTATAAGATTTGTTTCCTTTGTAAAAGGAGTGGTATTTTGGATTCTCTGATAAAATTGAATCACCAGGGACTTGCAGTACAAAGGAAGCAAAACAAAGGTGATGATTTTCAGGGTATTTTTGTAGTCTTGATTTTAATACCAGCTTAAAATGAATGCCAAAAGCAATGCATGTTGTGAGGTGTGCTGAACCAAGAGATTTTCATATAATGAGGGGTTTATCCTCTCAGTAATTTCCCCAGCACCAGTATGTCCAGTATACCAATCTAACTGGGCAGACTGGGTTTCCCAGATCCCCTGGCCTGGACCAGAACCTCCTATAATAACAACCCCACAGTTTCCATCAGTCTTCAGATTTCTGCCATAACTTGGACAAACTTGAATCACATGCAGAATGTTTTGAACAATAATCAGTCAGCTTTGTGGAGTCATACAACTAGATATACTTGGAGGCAATTCTGAATCTTCTGTGTCATGTCTTTTGCATTCAGTTTCACTCTAGATGCTTGAAGGGTGAACCTGCACAATTTAAATAACAATATTTACCAGTCAAGGGCAAGGAAAGAACTATTTCCACCCAGTAGCCTGTTCTGTTTTATCCACCAGAAAGGGAGTGTTATGCCATTCTACACTGCTGTGAAATGTTTTATTTCATGGGCTGGTTTCCTGCAGTGTTTTTCTCTAATAAGAATGCTGAAGTTACGTCTGTTTTCAAGCTATTGATAGAATACTTGGGATGATTATATAATTTGAATACATATTTTAAATATTAAGTTAAATAGCTCACAGGGTGATTGATAGCAGAGTGCTTTCACAGCTCATTAGTAATGTTGGTCGGTAACTCTATTCCATCTTTTGACATAAGTAACTGCAGATACTAAATGAGTCAAGAAAGTGCAGTGTAAAGGAGGTTTTTCAATGAGTTTCTCAAGGGACAAAGTTTTCTAAAAGATGTAAAGAGAATTAGATATTAATCTAAAGGAAGCAGAGACTTCCATGCAAAAGTGTAATAATGCATTGGGGTCTCTGTATCTTTGAAAGTGTGCTTGTGCCACAATACTGCATTTATACTTCATGTTCAGCCCTACTCAGAACCTTTACTTATGATGAAATTATAGACATGACCTTGATTCTCATCAACCCTTTGGGTGAAGTAAGTTTGAATACAAGGCTGTACTGGGTGTAGACATCCCTTCAGGAATGGAGGAGACTTTGGAAAGCAACTGGAGATTTGTGTGGACATCCTTCCCTCGTGCCCCCAGGACGTGCCCAGCAGGCATGGTGGTGGTGGGAAGGAGCTCCTTCCTGCCCTAGCACCGCATGCCTAAGCTGTGGTTACCTCTCACTTAAGGGCTGGGAGGGAGAAGTTGTCACTGTGGCCAGAGTCCACATGGTGCTGTTTGCTGCCGCCTCCTCAGTGCCTGCAGACATGAGAATGGCAGAAGAGCAGCTTTGCTGAGCTGACACCTAGAGCTACAGCCATGACTGAAAAAAATAGGTAGACGTGGCCCGTGACAAGAATGAATTTAGGTCTTTGCGCAATAGATAGCAGCTCCTTTAGATTGTAGTGCATTTGTTGCTGGAAATTGATACATGTGACGGGAGAGTTTGCAAGATACTTTGTCTTCAAATACGCTTCTCATTTTTCCTTTTGAACATAACTTTTCTCTTGAGATTTTTGTTCTTCATTCTAATTAGATTCAGAAGGTGAAGGCAACTGGTGTACGAATGTTGCTGTGCAGCTTTAAAAACTAAAGGCAAAAGCCTCAGGTCAGGCACCATGGCCTGGCTCTAAGCTGTACTTGGGATGAGAATGTCGCAGTGTCCCCACAGGTATTGGTGGCTGTACAGCTTCAGGGGTGTCACGGTTTAGGGTCAGGGCTGCCCCTTAGACCTATAACAGACACTCTCTGTTAACCTCCCTCCCACCCTAAGTGGGAAGAGAAAGGGAATAAGGGAGAGAGACTCAGCCATTAGAGAAGGAAACTAGAACAGCTTGAATGAAAATTAAAATAATAATAATAAAATTTGAATATATAGAAATATATACAAAACCAGTATCAAACCCAACTCCCCTGATGGTAATTACATCACTGTCACACCACTGTTGCTGTGGAGCAGGCACTGGGGAAGTCCCAGACTGGGCCCCGCAGCAGACGGGAGCTGTGTTGAGGAGCTGAATTCTGGTACCAGGTTCAGGAACACACACAGATTGGGATCGAACAGGCTGCTGTCTTGAGAAAGTGCAGTTAGCTCAAAGAACTGAGCTGAAAAGTAAAATCACTGAACAGAACCACTCTGTTCTCACCCAAACCAGGACAAAGGATCACACAGCTTCAGGGGTCACACAGCCTGCTGCACGTTGCAGCTGCAATCCTGTACGCGATCAATCTGCTGAGCTGTTCATCTTCAAAAATAAGACCAGGCAGGTGAGACCTTCATGTAATGAAGTTAAAGATTAAAATAGGTCTTGAGTTTTTGGTGAGTCGATTTGGGCTCAATCCAGCAGTGTCTCTTTATGTTTGAGCAGAGTTCTGGTTTGTTGATCTTCCTAGGAAATTCCTGCTGCATATGCAAGTCAGCTATGAAAGACAATTTTAGACTTTTTAAAAAGGAGAAAAAAATGGTCTATCCAAGAAAACCAAAGGAGTTACACATCTTCTCTCTTGTTTTTCCTAGTCCAATACTTTTGGTGAAGGGAAACCTTCTTAGATGTTTTTGCACATGTTTTTGTAATGACAACAGTAATACTTTTAAGCCTTGTTTGTGGTCAGGATAGTGTTTTGTGCACTGAATACTCAATGCAGTTTTACTTGTCACAAACAGGTGACTACCTACTCAGATGATGGATGTTCCAGGTTTTTCCTGCTGCCATATCCTGTCATTAAGCCTTGTTCACTGCCCTGATAATTGCTTAGAGGATAGATTCTTCAAATTAAAATTTTAGCAAAATTCTGTAAACTTGCTCTATGATGTAGCCAGTTTGACTAAAGATTCAGGAAGGACATGAGAATCTGTAGGCAAGTGGTTTTGTAAGCAGCACACAGCCCTGACAGCTCTGCAAGCCTGTGGTGGCTGGCTGATTTAACCCCAATTTCCTTCTTGAAATGACAGGCTTTTACTGAAGGCCTTCATGTCACCTTTACACGTTTAATTTCTTTAATTGTGAGAGGTTCAGCTGCTTTCTATGCCTGGTGTTATCTGTCCTCCTTGCTAAACCCATGAGAGAAGTATGGTTTTGTATGGTTGGGAAGATACTAAAGAAAGATTTGGGAGCCTTGTTTTCTGCCTCTACCTGTGCCAGGACAGGCTTGGTGACCTCGGTCAAATCACTTCATCACACTGTGCATCCCATTCTCCACCTGTAGTAACACGGGGCCACAGTACACCCGCACCCTTGGCAATGGTTCATGGAGTGCATTACTGAGCACTGGGTGAAGTTGCCGCTCTTGCCTTTCAGCTTTTTCTTCCACAGCAGCTCTTAGCGCTGGTTTGCTGCTGTTCTGCTTGCAGCTGATTTTGAGGTCCCTTGCTACAGGCGCGGGCATCCAGCAAGCATGTCTATGGCACCACAAGCTTATCTTTCTATGTCAGCTTTAAACAGCCTTTGCTGTAGTTAGAAGTTTAGCATGGATGTTAACTGTTACTTTGGAATTAAATGTGTGCCTTGTTCTTGCTTTGGAGATCACTGGTATCACTGAACCATAATCGAAGCATTATTTTTTCCTTGACACAAACCGGAATTTCTCTTCAGCATTCACCTGAAATTTAAATCTCTACGTCAGGTATCTTGAAGTAATATTTTATCATTTATTTGGAAATCAAAACTGTAAAAATAAAGAATTAGAGTGTGAGCTGCTAGAAGAACCCTGGAGACTGGGAAAACTGAAACACGCTTTGCATTTTGCACTGCATATTCTGGGATGGAGCAGCAAACAGAAATGGGGCAGTTGCTCGTGTTAAGAGCGTAATCTGGTGCTCATACTGCTGATTGCTCCTGGATTAAATCCCTGAATCCCGTTGATAGTGTCTACATGAGGAACACAATTGGTAGTCTAAAAAAAATAAGGTAACACTGTCAATATTAAGGATATGACCAGAACACTTGAAAAAAACAACCAACCACCACCAACAACAATAAACCAACCAAACAACAAACAAAACAAAAAACCCCCACTGTGGCAAAGTTCATCTGTGAAACACTGAAATATGAAAATACTGCCCTGGACACCTCACCAGTCCTTACTGTACTGTTTCAGTATTCAGTGCATAAAGTTGGAAAATGACAACTCTCTTTTTCAAAGACTTAATTCTCATTTGCATTAAATTCCCATTGCACCTTTTTGTATGACTGTATTAGAAAAGAAATTATATTATTGAATGTGAATTTTATTCACTGAATATATTGGCCTGGAATTTAACATTATTAGCATTTGAGAAAATATTGAGAGCATTAAAGGAAATATTTAAAGAGCTGGAACTGACACATTTGCCATGAGTTTAACAGAGCTGTATTTAAAAAGGATGTGCATGCAAAGATACTGAGGCATAATGAAGCCTCCTACACAGAATGAAATATTTATATTGTAATCATACTATTAATAAAGTGATGGATCAGCCGGCATCAGCTGCAACAAAACTCAGCTGAGAGACTGGTTACTGTAAAGGAGTGAAGCAATGTAAGAACTGAGGAGCTGAAGCATATGGAATAGCTTGGGAATCTCAGTCCCATATTAGCTGTGGAATAGGGTAATACACTGACTTTGCAAAACAGTCTCACGGTGCAGCTGGCACTGCCCCTTCTTTGTTTCTTGTGTGAAGTGAAGGGTCAGGGAGCAAGGGGAAGGTCTGCAGCTCAGCTCTTCTTCTGCCACTGCCATCCCTGGGTGGATCCCCATGAGTGCTGAAGGGCTTTTCTGCCATGATCTGCCTTGTTCTCAGTTGTTGGTAGATGTAATTCTGAGGCCATCGGGAAGGGTTGGGCTTGATCAGAGCAGGGTTATCTCCAGGGTTTTGCTGTTGGTTGCTACTGTGCTTACAGAGTGCTGCTGTGATGCTGAATGGGTCACCTTCTCTTTGGACTTAGCCCACTTTCCTAGGTTTGGGGGAAAAAAAAAAAAAAAAAGAGAGAAGTGATATTTGCTTAGGGAAGGAATGACAGATGGAAGTAGAAGGAACAGTGTGTCTGGACTGTGAACTGACACTGTGGGGTCAAGTCTTAGTTGTGTTGTTAAGGGTAACTGTACAGGAAATTTTAAGAAACAGATACTGTCTTGGTGATCTCCTGATCCCTTTCCTGATTACTGCCGTTTGATGCATGTGTGAGAGAGCTTGGAGATCTTTCCCTGTTTGCTGGCAATGGAAGGGTGATGTTTCTCACAGCCATGGTGAGGACACTTGCACAAGCCTTGCACCCAACGCATTACCTGCCAGACCCATCTGGATGCCTGGTTCTGCACAAGTTCAAACTTTATCCAATATCAGAGCACTGTACATGAGCACCTTCCAGAGAGGCTGCCTAGAGAAAGCCCTCTGTAGTTTTGCTTTTTTTTACCTACATCTTTCTCTTCTTTCTCTCTTCTTTTTGTTCTGTCCTTCATGCACCTTCATTTTTATCTCATGCTGTGAAAACTAACTGCAGAGCAGACGCTAATTAAGCAGCTACATAGGGCTAGCATCCTTACATAATGAACCCCCTGGAATGCTGGGTTCTGTGTGTGTATCATAGTGATAAAACAGTTGGATTTTGGGTTGTTCTGTGTCCCTCCTGTGCTTTGGAGTGGCCTGGAAGTCTGGGAAGATACCTTGCCCCCTGACATTGCAGCACACTGCTGGCCAGGCACCCAGCCTTCCTCCTGGGCAGAGAGGAGGAACTAAGGCAGCTGTGCTTGGGGATAGGTGAATGGATAATCAGGTACCACAGTCCATGGTAACTGGATATCTTCCTCCCATAACACACCAGTGTTTCACTGTCAGCAGGAGTTTTCCTTCACCGCAAATTGCTCTGGCTCAAAAAGAGCAATAGAGAATTATGCTGAAGTTTGTTACAAATACGATATATTGCTATGGGGAAGAAACTGGTAGGTAAAGCACAGCCTGCAGCTTTGTTCTGTAGGCTGGCCCAAGCTAAATATGTTTGATTTGGAGTATATTTGAGTAGATTCCTCTTCTTTCTCATTCTTTCTTTCTCCCCAAAACCACTGTTACTGTTGGCTTGAGCTGGCCAGAAAACAGCTGGAAAGTACTTTGAGGTTTAAAAATTTCTTTTTTTGTCTGAAAGAAAGAGATCTTTCAAATAACTTCCATGAAGTAGGGTGCAGGCCAATGAATAATTCAATAACAAAAGTATGACAAGAGGAACGTAGGGTCTGTGGGAGTACATCCTCTATTTTTGGGGTGGGAGATACGCGCCTTGGTTGGAGGTCTGGCACTGAGCAAGGGCAGCTCTCTGCTCTGCAGCCGCTACAGCAGAGCGTGGGCTTTGCCTCTTGAATACAAGCAGGGAGGGAGGATGCCTCAACATGCCAAGGGGCTGGGATTTGAGCTTTCCTTAAGAACGTCCATTTCTGTGAAATGTTTTATTTTCTAAAAAATGGATTTTTTTAAAAGAAAAAAGAATTCTCTCTTTGTTAATTGGTTGTCTTGGTGGCTCAGCTGAGAGCAGTAGCAAACCAGAACAGTGGCTCAAGTGCACTGGACTGTGAGAAATCCACTTTCCAGACAGAAAAAAATTTAATTTTAAATGCTTATTGGCATCACCAAGCTCGTGTAAGTTTTACTAGAAGCAGAGGTTTTAAGCTTGACCAAAATTAAGTTCAAGTTACTTTGTTCTTTTTTACCCTCTATCCCAGTCCATTTTCATCAGATAGTGTGTTTATCACTTGTTCTCTGTACTAAAACGTTGTTATCATTGTAAATTATAATAGCTTGTATCTGGACTCTCTCAAAGGTGGTTTCATTTCAATGGTAATTTGATTTGCTACTTGAGCAAATTCTTAACCTCCTCTCAGGAGTGTTCAGCCTAAATGAGAAATTTGGTAAGGAGGTGTAGGAACTTCAGATGAAGTTAAACAGTGAAAGGTATAAGATTTGTTTTAGAAGGGAGGTGGATACCTGAGATACAATCAAAAGATTGTATGGGACTGATTTAGCCATATACAGCAATACAGGGTCCATTGCATAGTTCCAGGAGGGGAAGCCAGCCTGCATGCTGAAAGCCTTGGTGCTCAACTCTTCGTAATATCATTTAAGTACTTAATACAACTGGTAAAGAGCTTATTGGGAGACATGAACATAAAACATCAGCTAAAGACAGACGTACACACTTGGTTAAAAAAAATAACTGAAAACCGTGTCAGGTTTCAGGCTTTCAGATGAGTGTTATTAATGTAATATTGTAATAATTATAATGGTAACTTAAGTTTAGACTTTATATATATATATAATCTTGCTTTCAAAGCCGTATTATCCCAAAAGAAGTTAAAAGAAGGATGAGTATAGTGGATGATGTTGTGCACAGAAGTGGCAGCCAGTGCAGGCCAAGTAATCAAAAGTTACCAGAACAAGTGGCCAGGTCTTCAAAAGCATGGGGTTGATTTTGTAATTCTCTGCATGTCTGAAACTGGCTGCACATCTGGAGAGCTGAGTGAAGTAGGAAGGACAGACTCTGCTGTTAAGGTGCTTAGGTAAGAATAAGGTCCTTCAGAGAATCTGTTCTTAACTGTCAAATCCAAGGACTTGGATATCATTTCATTTTTTCAGAGTGCTTGGAAAAGTGCTTCCTGAGGCAGAGAGGTGAGCTGCACACAATTCTGGCCATGGACATGCTGTGTCCTTGATGCCACTTTGTGATTTTCCTCATCTGGAAGCAGCCCTGGGAGCAGCAGCTGACCTACCGCAAGGGCAGTGGTTTCACTGTCTGCACAGAGCCCCCAGGGCTGTGCAGCAAGAGAGGAAAGCCTTTTTGTTCCTCACTTATCCTTCAAACCTTAACACTGATTGCCCTCTAACAAGTCATCTCTTACCACATTGAATAGTTTGCTAGGTTCCTGTATTTGGTGTAAAATGTGTGTGCAGTGTGGGAAAACAAGATCCTTGATCATGTAGCTGACCTTTTGTACCTGCATTTCCCTCGATGGGGAAATACAGCACTAGGTCACTTGCTAAATGAAAAGATTTTGCTTTGAGCTTCTGAAGTTCACTGTAGTAACAGGCAAAGAATATGTTTGGACTTTTTCCTCTGTGTTGATAAACTATGGCATCTCTTTAAAACTGTAATTTACTGTGAAAAAGAAGCATCAGATTTTACTAGATATCAGACAGATTTGGGGAGTTTTGGCTGTGACAGAGAGGAAACGCTAAACAAAGTGGTTACTGTATATTCTGTTGCCTTAGAGACTGAAACATCTGTATCCATGCAGGCAAGTGATGCAGACATGGTAAGATTTGACTTCCTTACATTCCTGTGTTCATCTTGCTGTCAATGGAAATGTTTTATGGTGGGAATATGCTGGGCTTCTTTAGCATTGTATTTATCTGGTTGTGTGGCATATCTTGGACTAGGAGGGCTTTTTAATTAAAGTCTAACTCTGAAGTCAGGACGCTCCCTAAGAAAAGATGCTTTTACATGAATAATTTTTCAAGATGAACTTGGAGGGACTTGAAATGATTGTTGTACTGGTGATAATTGTTGGATTTGTGAAGGCACTTGAGCATCTGGGTCTCCTAGAAGGCAATTATGAAGGTAGGATGTTAAAAAAATATAAACTATTTTATTCTGAAAGCCATTTGCTGCAGAGCATTATACATTAATCTGTACGTGCATGTGCAGTGTTTGAGTATCAGAGGAGCTGAACATTCGCTTGAAATAACTTTAAATGCTTTCTTTAGACAAATGAAATGTATTTAAATGTCAGCATAGTATCGTAGCTCTCATTGCAGATACGAAAATAAATGTGACATATTCTTAAACCATTCTTTGTTTATGTTTAAGATTGTTTCAAGAACTTCAATACGGATCTGCATGCTTTAGTAAACTGCAGCTTACATCCCGAAGCTCAGAAGGGGTTACATTTTATTAAGTTTATGATTGTAACTTCTCAATTTGTTCTAATTGCTGGACATACAGAATATTTTTAGCTACTGGCGATTATTAACAGAAAATACAAAAACCTTGCTGAGTGTATCTGGAGTAATGTTTCTGTTGTAATCAGTTTATTCCTCTTTCAGAATATTTATCTTTAACAAATCTGCCTGATGTTGCTCTCTAGTCTCATGTATGTTTTAGGAAAATGCTACCAATTGAAATGTAAATATGCTTTGTAGAAGATAGTATGAGGCAGCTGACTGCTAAAGATACTTTAATTCTTGCTACCTCTCTGTTTTCATAAACAATGTAATTTATGTAGAAACACAGAAATATTAAATAGAGGCAGAAGGGATGAATTTTACACAGTGAGCTCTATAAATCAAAACATGTCTGTGCAGATAGCTTCACAATTTAATAGGAATAGTAGATTTACAGTGTTCCTAAGTGTTTCTGACTATGATATACATTGAACAGCTGCTTTTTATAGTAACTTGAGGGTCATTTTTCATGGTCAGCTAGAAGTACGCAGGTATTAAAATAACCTTCAGCTACCCACAGATACTGAACAATTATTCCTTTCTGCTTCAGAGCCATGACAACCCGGAAAAGGTGAGGTTGCTGACCTCAGATTAATTACTTGACAACATTTAGTACAAGGTTCAAAGAACCTTGGAGACTAGTAGCAAGTACTTTACTGGAGGAAAAAAGTTCTAAAACTTTTGGGTCGTTGGTTCTTTGTTTTATTTTAGTTCTCATGCATGTACATGTTTCTCCTATTTCCTGCTGCTTTGAGTATTTTTCCTAAACTCTTATATGTTTGGATTAATTAAGAGGTGCCTGGTGATAATTGCTGCACAGCATTTTTAAGCTAGGGCAGTAATGTAGATTGTTTGGCTATCACTTTATGTACCATCTCTAGCTTTGCAAGGTCTGTTGAAATGATCCAATTGTGCAAGCAAGACAGAGTACCAACAGAAAAATTCATTTATTCTGGCTTTTGTGAGCCCTTAGAAGTCTGTGTGCTCCTATCATAGAAAAGTGTTATACAGTACACAATGTACAGTTAATTTCCTGTCTCCAG
This sequence comes from Megaceryle torquata, assembly GCA_024611175.1. Lineage (NCBI taxonomy): Eukaryota > Metazoa > Chordata > Aves > Coraciiformes > Cerylidae > Megaceryle > Megaceryle torquata. The sequence continues at coordinate 46,671 of JANIJG010021183.1, forward strand.
CTCTAGCAAAGTCTGTTATGAATTGGTCTATCTGAGCACCTTGTTTTTTGGAATCCCTTTTTTGTCTGCCTGAATCTATTCAAAGGGAAGATGTTATTTAGCAACTTGGTGTTAAAAGAAAAAAAAAGAAAAGAAAAGAAAAAAGAGCACTGAAGAAGGAAGGTTTAGGGGATTTCGCGGAGAGCGCTTCTTGGGTTTTGGCAGATGCATCTTTCCAGTGGCCAGTCTCCTCACTTTCCTGTGAGCTATACCCATGTCAAGAGAGGGGAACTGTGCAGTTGGTACCTCTCACTCCTCAGGACAGGGAAGATTTGGGATATTAGAATAATACAGAGCAGATCATAATGATATCTGGTTGTGTTCTGATGAAGTTTAAATTAAAATACTGAATAGGAATGAACTATACTGAAAAAGGAATAAAGAAAATTTAACATTAAAATGTTAGAACTTGAGGTGAAGTTGATATATTCAGACTCTGTAGTTTGAATGCACACACAATTACAGCTTCATTGCAGCTGCTTCTGCAGTGCCCACCCTTGTGTACGAACGTGCAGTGTATGTATACCTTGATGAAGCTCTTGCTCTTGTGAGATCTGTTGCTTGCTTTATTTTAATGGTAAGATGTCTCAAGTGGGGTTGTCGCTCATTATTTTCTAGCAGAGAATAATGACTGTTCATTGCAAGAGGTTAATTCTTAATGCCTATATGCTGGTTGTTATACAAAGAAATTATACTTAACATACTGAGAAATAGTTTTAATTGCTATTAATTCTATTAATTTTAGTAGCCCTGCTTGACCCTGTAGGACTTAAGAGTCTGCTGCAAAATAGGAATCTACACTGTCTGTATAATATAAATTCCTCAAGTGGGGGTTATCCCAGCAAGAAAACAAATTTCTGTGGCCATACTTTGTTATGCAAAAAGAAAATAAGAATTGGATACATAGAGCAGTAGAAAGGTACATACTAGATCTTGAGATAGCACAGCATATGGAGTGCTAGCAAACAACAGCTGAAATAGCTGGAAGCTGCCTTTGGCCTAGATAGCTCATAGCTGCAGTTCCAGCTTCCCAAAACAGTTGTGGACCCTGGTTATAGTGAACAGCCTACAGAAATACACTGTTAACACACTGCCTACGTGTCGAAACCACTGTAATTATTCTTTAAACTCATCAGTACTATCTGTATAGAGACTTTCAAAGTGACTTTTACAAATCTGAAACCTAAAATCTATACATTTTCCAGTGGTGGAAGAGGACCAGAATTACCATGGGCAGGAATTAGCTAAACTGCTTGAAACTCGGCACCCTCCCAGCCAGTAACTAGACTCCTCTCATGGTCACTGTCACTAAGATGAGATGCCAGTTTTGGAGTTCTCGGTTCTGGCTGCCCTTCTGCTCTTAGCCTAACATTTGTGGGTATCTAGACAGGAGACCCAGCTGAGAAAGTGCCTCTGTCTAAACATCACATGGAGCACTCAAACTTAGAAACTGCTTTGCAAAAGCATTAGCCCAAAACATCTGTCATTAACTGAGCGAAGGGGTGGACTTCAGAATTTTCCTAACTGAGGTTTTGTTTGTATCCAAAACTCATTTTGAAACAATATACAAAAGTTTACAAAAAATAAATCCTCCCGTGCCATTCCCCATCTGCTCCACTTGTATTAAAATACAGTGGAGAACAGTTTTTGTAGCAGCTGCTCAACACTAGATGTTCCTGGGGAAAAATACTACTTTTCATCTTCAGCCTGTGGTTTATGAGGTGCCAGAAATTTTTATTGGGAAAAGGGAAAGAACGAAGTGTCCCCCAACAGACGAGGAGGCTGCTTTCATGAGATACGAGGTTTGCTGTCTCTTCGTGAGCGTGTCTTTTTAAGTCTAGGCCCTGGCTCACTTCCCATGCGTTGCTTTGCCCTGGCCTGGCCGTTTGACAGCCCTTGGATGTTGGACAAGGGTTTTTTATAAAAGCCATCTGCAGTGCTCTGGAGGCAGTGGTATGACTGAGGCTGCTGCTGTACGTGGGGCTCTGTGTGTGTCTAAATGTGGTAACAGGAACATGAGATTGACATCTCGGACTGCACTAGCACTTCTACGTGTCAAAAGGCAAGAGCACTGCTAGAAATACAGGGTCACAGAATAAATTGAAAGGCCTGATTTTGTATTTTCTGGTGTTTGCTCTCAGGTATCCCCTTTGTTCATCCCCTTTCTAGCCCATCTTCCTCCTAAAAAAAAAAAAAGCAAACAACAAACACATCATGCCAATGCCCCTGAGTGAGCTCAGAGAGCTGTCCTTGAGTGTACAGGACTGGCTGTGGGTAGACTGAGCCAAACAAGCATCTTCCAGAATAACAAACAAGACAACTCTGTGTATGTATTGGCTTTTGTGAACTGTGAGATACACGCTGTACTTGCAAAAGGTGCTGGAGCTGGCCAGCTGTCGCCCGCTTGCTGGCTGAAAGGAAATCGTTGCAGAGCTGTAATATTTTCTTTGCATTATCCCAGCAGTTACAGCACTTCTTTTGCCGTCTCTCTTCTCATATGTGTCAGTACTTGGTCTGCACTTGGTGCACACTGACTCCTTTGCCCACAATGTGCCTTCAAGAGACTGTCTGACTCTTGGTCAGCCCCTCTGCCTTGGTCTGCACCAAATTATTGCAATTAGTCTAAAATGAGCAGTTGCAGTGGTGTTATTCGGTGTCACTAATGGACGTAGTTTTGGGGGTGTATGCTTCAGCATGAACTCTTTGTAGAAGTAATCAGTTTCCCGTTCCAGCTTTGGGATTTTTACTTGTTTCGTATTCTTGGCTTTCCAAGTGGCTGATGAAATTTTTAGAAATTATTAATACCTACGGAGGAGCTCTGGCCTGCAGATCACTAATGCACACTCATGTACGCTAACAGGACTGTGCCCTTGCTTGTGAGCACAGAATGACCAAAGGAGAGGGACCTCCTGAACAGAAATAAGCTTGTTTGCTATTGTCTGCTATGGTTTTATGCATCTGAACTATGACAGGAGTGTGTCAGAGGTGTTCTCTCATTTCTCCAAGGTGATGCTTGGAAAGGCCTTTTTCTTTCCATACTCAATTTAGTCGTATGTAAAACAGAGCTGGAATGGATGGAATAAATTTTCCCCAAGCTTAAACTTGACCATAAAATCTTTTGAACTTTTAAATAGGAAGGCAATAAATGGGTAGACTTTAAACCCAAATAATCTGCTAACAGTGTGTGTTATTATGTACTGCTGTGCACATAATAAACTTCTTTCTTTGCTCTGCCACCACTGACAGACTCATCACAGTGATCATCAGATTCACTCCTTAGAAGCTGGGTGAGAGATCGTCACAGGAGACTTGGTGGGTGTAATGCAGAATCAGGATCCTAACCTTTTTCCACTAATCTTACATTGCTCTTGGTTTGTAATATCAGCTGGATATTTTACATCTCTGCTTATCACCTACACTTGAAAAAAATCTTTCCAAGTGCTTGATGCTTCCAGGTAAATATAGAGCTGCACCTCTCCCTTATTCAGTGAACTCATCAGGCATATACACTTTCTTCAGGTATCAGAAGTAACAAAATAATTCCTAGTGTATTATTTCTAATAAGCTGCCAAGATAAAGGCAGGAAAGCAGGTTGGAGTAGGAGAATGTAGCTTTTCTCTCAGGTAGAGAGAAGCATGTGCTACAAATGGAGCAAGATGGTCAAGAATAACCTTTCCCTGGCACCTACTACTATGTAAGATAAAAGAACTTCTACAAACATTCTAAAAATTCTGTTTTCTAAATGCATTTTCCTGTGTTGTCTTCTATCACAGTGGCTGAATGGAATCAGTTTCCCTCATTGGCACATTGTTGTGATTCCTGGTCTTCCTCTAGATCAAGCAAAATGTTATTTTTATTCTGGCAGGTGGTGTGTGTTTGTATCGGCTGCTATTTCAGTTTACCAAGCATCCTAGATGGAGGACATCCACGAGGAGGATGAGAGGACTTAATGGTTCTGAAAGGAGTGGCATGGACTTTTTGGGAGTGACAAGGCTTGTTTCTTTCGCATCATCTTGATGTGTCTGACACCATCTCATCAGGCAGCTCAGGGTGTAGGGGGAGAAAAGATGTAAACAGGGCTAACCCGCGTCATGTATCAAAGGAGAGCAGAGAGTAGGTTGTAGCTGAAGGCCAAATGTGGTCACAACACAAACCCAAGTGGATCTTGGCTCCTTTTTAAACAGAATTCCACATCCCTTTCCTTCATTTTTCACACCTCCTTATGCCATACTAAAGGTTTCAGTCCAGCGGGGAAGTACAGAACAGCCCATACGCTGTTTTGGGTGCTCTGGGTGATGGTGTTTCCTCTCATTCCTTAGATAGAGAAGTCGGGGCAGAAATTAGCCCATCCAGCATATTGTGCAAAAGCAGGGAAATAAACAGTCACTGCAAATTGTTGCAAGATTAATGCAGAATTCTCATGCTGTTCTTCACACAGGTTTTCTCCTGAGTCGGAAATGCCTTGATTTTTGTGAGCATATTTGCACAGCTTCCAAACATAGTGTGCACACAACATTTTCTTCCCTTTGATTCAAGGATGGCTGCTCCTATTTCAAGTGGTGTTACATTGATATTTTTATCAGGTAAATGATCTGCGTATATCTTAAGGGAGGCTGCACATCAAGTCCAGTTGGTCAGTTGGGTTTTATAAGCAAACCTTTTTGCTGAAATGCAGAGGCAGCTTTTGTACAATGTAAGATTAACGTATTAGCCCTTAAAACAATATTTTAAAGAGCTTCTATGGCCTTTAAAATCCTACTTAATATAGGTATGACCACGCTATACTCTTTTTTCATCTTACAATGAAACATTTTGAAAAATTTATTTCAGCTTAGCTTGAAGTAGGTGTAGTTGCAGATGGCAGTGGCTGTTGTGTGAATAGGTGTGATACCCAGCGGAGCCTATGTTTGTTTGGTTTTTAATGAAAATGGAACAATTTTTTCACCCTTGTCACTAGGTGGAGATGAGAGGTTGCTTTCTGTGGGCTACTGAAATGCCCTGCTTTACAGGGGCCTACATATGCTTGTAACATATGCTTGTGCAACCACAAACTCACTTGTACCAGGATTTGGATTAGAGCTCTGGTAAAGAAAAGAAGTGTTTCCTGAATCTTCTTCACTTAATTTCTTTTGTGTTTTAGCTGAGAGAAGACTTATGAGATGTTGATACATTCCTATTAATAATTATGCTGTTTCCTATATTCACTAAAATTTAGATTATTAAAAGATTTCTATAAATTTCAAGATGACAAAAACTGTAGAGGATTCCCTCAGCCATGCTGAAGCACTGCTTCATCATGTCCGAGAGGTCATGCATTAGCATCTTGTGGCTATGAGTGATTGGTTCATGGTTCCGTCAGGTGCATGACAGGCAGCTTCTTTGCCTAAACACCCAATAGAGAAGTTAAAAATAATACTGATAATAAAAAAGACTCACAAATAGCATAACACTTTGTGCTCCATTTGTGTAACCTACTTCTTCTCCAGAGATCAAGAAGGCCCTTGAGCTGGAGGGTGCAGAGTGGCTTTGTGCTGTTGAGCTGCAGCTCATACAGAGTGAGCACAGCCTGGCTCTGCGCCACAGCGAGGTTCACCAATGACAGCTGCTCTTGTCCAAACCAGATTAAAACATTCATATTTATAAATACGTGGTGATATATGATGCCACTGAGCATAAGAGTGGACATCCATGGAGACAGTACCCTGGGAGGCTCTAGAAGGACATTTTAAAGCTCAAGAGGAGCTGAGAAGGGAGCCCTAGTGAGGACACATCTGGAGCAGTGTGTCCAGTTCTGGGCTCTCCCGTTCAGGAGATACAAGGATCTACGGGAGAGAGACCAGCAAAGGCTACAAAGATGCTGAGGGGACTGGAGCATCTCTGTGACAAGGAAAGAATGAGAGACCTGGGGCTGTTTATCCTGGAGAAGACTGAGAGGGGATCTGATCAATGCTTATAAATGTCTAATGGCTGGGGATAGAAAGGATGGGGCCAGTCTCTTTTCAGTGGTGCCCAGTGATAGGACAAGGGTCAAGGGGCACAAACTGGGATGCAGGAGATTCCATCTGAACAGGAGAAAAAAGTCTTTCCTGTGAGGTTGGCAGAGCCTGGCCCATGCTGCCCAGGGAGGTTATGGAGTCGTCTTCTCGGCAGAGATTCAAAACCCACCTGGACACAATCCTGGGCAACCTGCTCTGGGTGAACCTGCCTCGGTAGTGGGTTGAGCGAGATGATCCCTCAGAGGTCCCTTCCAACCTCCACCATTTGATGATTCTGTGATAGTATCACTGAAAAATCCTACCATAGGACAAGGCAGGTGGAAACTGGATGCAAGGTACAGTGAGCTGATAGGAAAGCTCACTGATACTTGTATGCTATGAACATGATATTTACATCATCATCATCATCTCAGATCTTTCTGAAAGTCTAGGGGAGTTTCTGGGGCCCCATGATTCCAACAGAGTCCACTGTGGGGGACATCATCTCTTTGGGGTACTCACAGGATTCTACTTATTAGTTCATGTTGACAGCATGTCAATTTTATTTCTCAAAACCCTCTAGCTTTGGGCTTGCTATTTAATCCAAATTTGCTGTACTGTGAAGTGGAAAAAAACTTTTTGCTTTAGTCTGTGCTTTTCCATTAAACACCTGACCCACTTTTGTCCTAACTGGATGCTGCTTCTGTGCTTAAAATTGTTTCATAGTTCAGTTCTCCTGGATTCAAAGGATTTTACCAATTGTTGAAATTGTCCCCTTTTTTTTTACCTTTTGTCCTGACCTCTGAATTGTTACTATTCTTAAAGAATTTTGTCTATTGTGTCATTTGATGAGGTGGAAAAATATGAATTCAATAAACATCCCAACACTGTTGAGATGACCTAATTCTGACATCTTTAGAAAGTTGGGGTTTTTTTACCCAGTTCATTCTTGTGAAAATTTTACTGTGCAATATGCATATTTTAGGAGAGGAAAAAGAAGAGGTACTCCATAAAACTGCAATGCATCTTAGTTTTCATTTATCATTTAGTTAAAAATATTGTACTTTCTATAGTATATTTTTCAGTGCTTTGAAAATGTGTCGTGTACAGTCACTAATTTGTATTGCCTTCGCTAATATAAATGGTATTAATGTAGTTTATTGAAAATGTAGGTAAATCATTTTCCTCTACCTCAGTGCTGATATACAGTGGTTCTACCAGATGTCACAGTGTTCTGTGCCATAGGAGAATCAGTTATCTTTCAAGCGTGGAGGGTTGTTGCTTGTATGAACCAAAAAGCACAGGGTGAAGAGTAAGCCCAGAAAGGAACACAAAAGGAGGACCTCAAGGATACCATTTCAGGAGGTATCTTCCCGCACTGAAAAAAAGGAGTGAACTAGTGTGAAGAAAAAGCACTTTTATGGCATCCCAGGAGGTTAAATACAGCCTGAGGTATGGACAGATGAGGGTTCACTGGACCACAGAGAAGTTATGGACCAGAGGGCTCCTTCTGTGCTCCTGCTTTGTCCATGGTCAGTCCTCATGGCTGTCCCTGAGTGAGACTGGTGCTCACACACAAGGCAGGCTGATGTCTGCATGAACAGCAGCTGGTGGACACATCTCAGGGCTTTCTTGCGGCAGGGGTGGGGGGATATATTGCAACTCAAGCAACATCAAGTCTAGGACAGCAAGCGAGCTGGTCTACCACTCTAACATAACTTGACAACTTACTAGGGTGATAAGACCAAATCCCTACCTAGCACTGGAACTTGGGAGACCTGTATTTATGCCCATGTGAGCAATTACCTGCTTTCCATTCCACACCCTACTATTTTTTTCCCCTTTGTACATAAGAATAGCTCCAGTAATTCCTTTCCCTGTTTTACTTTCCCAAGAACATGAGTATGCCACTTGGTTCCTGTTGACCTAGGTTTATTTGCTAGCAGGATTGCGTGCTGGCTTGTTTCTTCTTGTCAGGAGGAGCCCTGGTTGTTGCTGGCCATCTGCTGTCCATCACCTACTGCTGGACATTTATTTTCCTTGATTTTTCTCTTCATGTTTGTAAAACTTGAGGATCCTAAGCTGAGACCCTCTGCAGAGCAGAGAGTTTGATGAATAGTGGGGAATACTCTAAGGACCAAGTTCCTACCACCAGTTTGTCCCTGCAACGGCATTCATGAAAAGCCTGTGGTCAGCCCTGCTCGGCACAAGCCGGTCAGGATTGCCACACAGTGCAGCCACTGCCAGCAGGTGGCATCCTGCGTGAACAAGGGGAGAATCAGCAGGCTCTACAGGAGCATTTATGCTCCTTTCCACCCTTTGAAGGTTTCAGTAGGGCTCCCTGCAGCTGTTTGCACTTTTCCTTTTTGCTTTTAAAAGCATCTTTTGGAGTTCAGCTTCTTAGAACTCCCAGATAGGCTTTTTAAATACAAAAGGAAAAGGTTGAAAGCAGCTACTGTGAATACTGAGCACAAATGACAACCCTGGATATAAAATGCACATATTGTTGAGAAGAAGAAAGAAAACAAATATGAGGGGACTTGTAGGAGAAACTTGAGGACCACCAATGCAAGCATCTGAGACAAATTATATTATAGACAAGAAGCTGGACGTGAGCAGCCAGTGTGTGCTTGCAGCTCAGAAGGCCAATCGCATCCTGGGCTGCATCAAAAAAGGTGTGGCCAGCAGATGGAGAGAGGTGATTCTACTGCTCTACTCTGCTCTGGTGAGACCTCACCTGGAATACTGTGTCCAGCTCTGGAGCCCTC
>JANIJG010021183.1:55552-103012 GCA_024611175.1 Megaceryle torquata
CCATGAGGGTGGTGGACACTGGAACAGGTTGCCCAGGGAGGTGGTTGAGGCCCCATCCCTGGAGACATTCAAGGTGGAGCTTGACGGAACTCTGAGCAACCTGCTCTAGTTGAGGAGGTCCCTGCTCTCAGCAGGGGTTTGGACTAGAGGACCTCTAGAGGTCCCTTCCAGACATTTCTATGTTTCTATGTAAATTGAACTGTGTGTCATTTCCTGAACCCCTGTCTTTTAAGCTGTCATTATTCCTGACCTCTCTCTTCATTCCTGCAGCTCTGACTCTCCCACATCTATTCAATAAGAAAGGAAACTGGTTCCAAAAATAAAGAACTGGGTGATGAACTAATAAAGCTGGCAGAGTGAAGAGCATGCTGGTTTAGTTATGAGATGGCAGCTCTCTCTTCCCAATAGTAATAGTCCTCCGCTTGTCCTTAGCAGGTCTCATAACACTTGCAAAGGAGATTGTTTATCTTGATTTCTTGATTTCAGTTTTACAGGTGGAGATGGGTGACTAGGTTTCAGATGTTTGACAGTTCTCATCTTCACAGCTTTTGTTTTCTGAAGTCCTAGAACAATTTCATGACTCTTAAGCTCCTTGCAACATAAACTCTGTCCCTGCAGGTTTTGAAGGTCTCCTCTGCACTATGTCTTTGGATTTCTCATTTTGCTTCAATTGGGAGGACAGTTTTGCCTGTGAATGGGCTTTAGAGCAGTACCTAAGAAAAGCCTTTCTTCTTGGTCTTTGTTTGGATACCCAGGGCTGGCCCACTGCAAATACGCTGAATTGCTGTGCATCTAACCATAGAGCAGGTCAATGATGTTACACTGCATGCCCACAGCTACTGTTGTACCGAAGGGCTTTACCTTAATGTGATGTTCAGGCTATATTAATTTGTACATTGATACCCTATGTAAAAAGGATTCTGAATTACCTAAAACTAGTGTCTTAAGCTTCAGAAGCCCTACATGGTAGGCTGCTGTAGGCTTCAGCAAACTCTTTCATAGTCCTCAGCGAAAAAAGCGGCATTTACCATAGGTCATAAAAGTAAACACAAATGCGGCAAATCCAATTACTGTGGAAAATCAAACATCTGAGTGCAAGATGAAGGAAGTTGTACGTGAATGCCTGACAAGAAATCTATTGAACATTTTAAATTATACACCTCTCCCAGAATAGCTGGAGTTTTAAAAGGAATATAGTGCAGCAGTGCTCAATCAAGAATAAAAATACAAGCCTGGTGCACATCAGACTTGGGACAACTTACACACAAGGACTACTTTGAAAGAGAAAACAGCTTTGAACTCCACAGCGTGCTGTTACGCAAATACGCATGCATGCAAATTCTAAAACAATCTCTCAGTGAAGTGATGTGACAGCCGCCCTCCACCATAAACCAGGGCACAGGTGATGGAAATAGAAAAGGGAGGTGGGAGGAATAGATGAGCGCAGAGTCAGCTCCCAGTGGCTCTGCTGGCCAACTACAGATTTAGCCAGAAGCACAGCTAAAGGGACTTTAGAAGGGACGATGCTGATGTCATGTCCAGCCTTTTCTAGTGACAGGCCACCAGGTACCCTGAGGAGCATTTACCCTCCAAAATTCTTGCAGGACTCTCTGTAGCAAACTTAGTAAAGTACCAGAAAAGCAGAAAAAAATCTACAACTGCATTGAATTCTAGGTCTGTGCAGTAGCAGAGTGGCTGGTAATAAATGACACTTTGAGGACTTTGAGGCCACAGCATGTGCTGCAGGAGAAGGAAGTTACCTCCAGATGTGACCCAGGAGCATGTCTCAGGGGGCACTGGCAGGAACACAGAGAAAATTCAATTAATTGCTGAGCGTGTTAAGATATTGTGTGGGGAGCCAGACCTTGGGAGGCACAAAGAGGTACCTTTGTTTTTTCTTTTTTTCTGTGGTGTAAAGCAAGTGCTAGTTCTAGCAGAGTGTAGTCATGATGGACATGTCCCAGACCATGGCAGCTGGCCAATATAGAGTTTGTAATTCCGTACTACCTCGCTCTGTTGTCTGAACCCTGATAATTAACAATTCACTGTCCAGAAAATTAAATTAGTTCTAAGTTTATGTATGGGAACAAGATAGCAATAACTTCTTGAGCATCTCGGGAAAACGGAGCTGAATTTTAGTTTTCTGGTCTGATGAGAAAGGTTAATGAATATTGTACATCCATATTAAAATAGTTGAGAGGAGCGTGAGCAGCTGGCGATGGCAAGGGCACCCGAGCCAGAGGAAAGAGCATTATTCTGTCACTGCCTTTCTATGTGACCTTGCATGTTCTTGCTGGGAATGTTATCTATCACATCTCCTAATATCCCTTAATACCTACAGGTATGTAGAGAGCTTAAGCACATAGGGCATTATAGACATGCAAGCTATTAATGTGTGGAAGGGCTTCAGCAGGAAAGGGGAAGGAAGAGAGGCTTTTTAGGTAGTTTCTATATCAAATACAAAATATCTGTTTGCTTTTGTTATCTTCCCGTGGTTTGTATGAAAGGGAGCTGGCAGGTGGCAGCATGGGCATATGGCAGCACAGACCATTGCAAGAGCAGAGACTCCCATGGACCCCATCTGATCCGCATGTCTGCCCCAAGGTGGCTCTTGCAGGTGTTTTCTGACTTGTTGGTAAAATCCTTCCAACACGGAGCCTCTGCAGTCTCTCGAGGCAATTTATTTTAGTGCTTTGTTACCTTCTCCAGAGGAAAGCTTTTTCCTCATGACAAATTGATTCTTCCTTGCTAAACTTGAAGCTTGTTACTTCTCTCATCCACATAGAATAGATTAACCTCTTCCTCTGCACTGGCCTATTGTGTCCTGATCATCTCTTTCTGGTCTCTCCTTTCCTGAGCAACTTCAATTTGTTTAGGTCTTGTTTATTAAACTATTGATCATTCTCACTGCTCTGGACTTTCTTTAATTGGTCATACCGTTCCGAGTGCGTGACCCAAAATTGGCTCTTGTACTCCAGATGAGGCCTTTGAAGTGTGGACAGGAGTAGAAGGGCTATTTCATTTGTCTTGTTAAGTTACCTCTGTACTTGTACTTCTAGAAGAGGATTTGCTGGTTTTTGTAACATATAGGTTTTGATCCTTTATAAAAGCTCCTGAGTTTTTTATAGAGCTCTAGTACCAGTAAAATTGTTTCCCGCCCTACATTTGTGCAGGTTATCATTCCAACATAGGTGTAGATTTCTGTGTTTGTTCTTATTGAATAGAAACCTGGTTTTGTTTGGTTTCAGTCTTCAGCTTTTCAAGATACTTTTTAAATCCACATTTGATCTTCAACCTTTTTCCCCCCATTTCCCAGCTTGGTATTATTTGCAGATCTAGTAAGTACGCTAATTCATCTGCCATTCATAATGACTGATACCAGATCTAAGACAGCCCCCCTTAAGGCTCAGATTTTTTATATCTTCCATTCTGAGAATGAATCTTTGACAATACTCTCAGCAGTTTTTTCTGGTGGTTCTGCATCTACCCCCTAGTATTCTCATCCAGACTATGTTTTCTTGGCTTGTATACAAGAAAGTGAGATGAAATACTGTGAAAAGCTTTGAAGAAATCAAAATGTGACACAAAAATCTATTGTCTTACTATTGAAGGAAACGAGATTGGTTTGACACCAATTACTCTGAACAGATCCACCTGGGCAGCCACTCATTTTCTTGTGATTTTCTCTGTGCTTACCAATTGTTTGGTTTTATTTGTTTCTAGGAACTGCAGCTAAGCTGATAGGTCTCTAATTCTTCATCCTCTGCCTTTTGTAAAGACAGGAGTTGTATTTATCTTGCTTTGGTCTCCTGCACCTCATCCCTGTTCTTCAACATTGTGCTGACAATAACTGCTAACAGCCCTGAGATTTCATCAGCACAGGATGGATATCACACCCAGCCAATTTCAAAATGTCTGGCTTATCTAAGTATCCTCCAAACTCTTCCTTCCCTATTAAAAAATCGAGTCCATGTTATTGATTTTATCAGTTTCCATACTTTTGTTTAGAATCCAATCTGGCTGACCCCATTTTTAGTTGTTTGTTTTGTTGCGCTTTTTTTCCACACCCTATATGAAAAGATTACTAAATTTGACAACTTTGTTGGCAATATTATGCTTTTTCCAGGCATGTCTGCATATTACCCCTTCCTAGAGACTGCTGTCTTTGCTGTTAAGGGTCATTTTTTCACATGTTCACGCATACAAATGCTGCATTCCCCTTATCTTCCAGATTTGGCAGCCTAAATTATTAAACTCTCTACTGTTATAGAATCCAAGGTTTCTTTTTTTATCCCCAGGTAGCACCTTCTCCTGCAGTATGGATTTCAGGTGGTCTCCCTGTTCATTTCAGAAACCAAATACTTTCAGCAATCAAATAATTAATATCTTTACAGCTCTCATGACAGCAGGCCAGATTACCTTCTTTAGAGCACTTGGAAAAGTTTCAAGCAAACTGCAGGCCACTCAGCCCTGGCTGCAAGTCTGGTTTGTTTCTACTGTTCTTCTGCAAGGCAAAGATGTAGCCAGTCATCTCACGGTCTTCTGGTGATCCAGTGTCCCTTCTGGTGACAGCTGCTGAGGCAGGAGCAGGAAAACTCAGTGGCAGGAAAAAAAGTGGTAGTGTTAAAAGAAAAGCATAAAGTCCTTCCCAACAGTTATGAATGCATATTCTCATCTGGAAGGTACCTCCCAAACCCTGCAGGTTGTATTGTTTGTTAATAACATAAAGCAGGGTTGATTCCAGCAATGTGTTTTAGCAAGTACAAGGGTATATCTTCGTTTTGTTTCTATTGTTATAGAGGGTGAAGGAGGAAACCACGCTGAGTTCATAGCACAAGTGCTTCTGAAGGGAACACCCATGTTCAGGGCAATGAGGGGAGGTCACCAAGAGCTGCTGCTCATGCTGACCTCTCCCACAGCCCAAGGAGAGGCTGAGCCTTGCAAAGGGGAGACATTTCTGCCTGGCACTGTGTCCCCAGGTCTGGCCCAGACCCCAGCCCTCTCCTGCCCCACAGGGGCCTTGTGGTCATGGGTTTGCAGTAGCTGTAGGCAGTATTGTTTCCTTCTTGAATGAACTGCCTTTGCATCTCAGTGCACCTCCAATTGCAGCTTTCTGTTAAGCTGTGATGAAGAGAGAAGAGACGCTGGCAAGTTGTGCTCTGGTTGCTTCTGTCTCCTTTCCCGTATGTTCATTCTCTTTTAACGAGCTCTACTCTATCTGATCTCTCTTCGCGTGGAAATGTCCCCATGACTTAGTTATTTCTATCGCTACTTTGGACCTTTCTGGTTTCTTTCAGGGACTTTGATGTACAATCAGGTTTTTAAGCCTTATTAAGGTTTAAGCGCTAAATGTCTTTGAAAAATTGTACATTAATTCTTTGTGCAAAGTTTTATTCATTGGTAGAGTAAGGATGAAAATGTGCACCTTTGAGAAGTTGCTGAAGATTAATGAACTATGTTTGTTGCAAAGCACTTTAAAAGCTTTGCATGGTGTGGTAGGTACTTCTTGAAGTGCAGATTACTGAGCACTGTTTAAAGAGATAACTAACAAACTGGATGGTACCATATGCAGTATTAATTGCATATGCAAATACAGCAGGCTTCATTACAGGATTAGCTAGCATTCACTGTGAACTCGGCAACACATTACGATAACAGCATGCTTTTATTTGAGGCAAATGAAAAGAAATGAATCCAAAATTGCTTTGGGGATATCTTTAGCAAATCTTTCCTTTACTTTGAAATAGTCAATTAGCCACCATTCAAGTTTTATCAGATCTGCCATCCTGCACTAGTAAAAGTTAGAAGTCAGTAGGTGCTTCTAGCTGAAAAGAAGTTTCTGGCAAAACTTTTTGTTCTGAAGGATGACACCAAACTGAAAAGGGTAGGATATATCACCAGCTGATTTTCTTTGCAATAGGAAAATGTTAAAAAAAAAAAAAACCAGCAACAACAACAACAACAAAACCAAAAAAATCCCAAAACACAACCGAAAACGAACAAACAAAAAACTTGGTGGCTTTATTTCCTGTGTTCTGGACCAATAAATTGCCTGTAGCAGCAGAGGAGATAAGATCTCAGTCTGCGGTGTCCTCATGGGCTCTGGAGATCTGTTAGGGTGGATAAAGGAAAAGAGACCCTTGGGCTTGCACACAAGGAGCCTCGGGGTGCTGTCTGGACACTCAGCTGGTGGTTGAGGCTGGGGACACATCAGGCAATGCATATGTGGTGTTTCACACTCAGGCAATGTTGTCTGTGTGTAGATCTGAGGTGCAGACTTTGTACATGGGCCTGTTTCAAGAGTAGTTTTGCAGTTCTCAAGAAGAGATTGCAGAGCTGACTGCAGTGTGAAAGACATAAGCAGAAGGAAAGGTCAAGACCTACAGGAACCAGAAACCAGGAGACCAGCTAGGAAAGAGTTGACTAGAACTCTGAGAAGACTGATAGGGCATTTGAGGAGGTGTGAAGGGAGATGAAACGTGATGGGAACTGGAAGTATCATGAGGTCCTGGGGATTTCAAGGGAAAGTGGCTAAAAGGTACTGAAGAAGAAAATTAAGTGACCTTGAGTAAGCTGAGAAGGTTAATTCAAAAGTACAGATGTGATGTTTTGTCTGGAAATGGAATACTCTGGCACAGCAGCTGGAACTAGTGCTGTGATAACAAATTTCTGCTGCAGAGAAAACCCTTCTAAATAGCGGAGGTCATACCAAAGAAGTACCAACCTCTCTCTCCTCTACTGGAATCAGTTTGCAGTGTTTGCAGAACTAACTTGCTGGCCAAAGGGGAAAAATAATAAATGGCCTATTTTATGTGTTTAAAAAGCTCATAATGGTTGCAGCTTTCACTACTATTAATTTATGAGAAAGGATGAGATGCAGGTTGAGTGGCAGCTGGTGACAGCTCTTCACTTCAAATGTTTCCTATTAAGCAATGCAGCACAATTCTACAGAAGCAGAAACAGCGTGTATGGTTTAGATCTGTATGTTACCACATTATTTCTGGGGCTTTTTTTTGCTGTTTACACTGAAAACTGAAAGTGTGCTTTCCGCTTTGGGATTATTTGTTCTCCCAACTATAGCAAGCTTAATTGCTTCTTCAAACCATGAGACAGTGCAGTATTTCAGAGCTAACATTCGTTGTAAATCTTGTCACACATTTCACTCACTGAGAACTGATATACTTAGGCTTAGCATATTAGAAATGAAGCTCGATAGCAATTCCATTTTGAAAAAACTTATGCCACTTAATGCCTTTTAAACATGGAGAGTTGTGATTTCAAAAGCACTATCCTTCAAGATGGGTTATTTTTGGATTGTCTGACTTGAGATACTTCAGACCTGTATTTCAGAGGCAGTGCATTCACCTCAAGATGCTTGTTGCTGTGAAAACTGCATTGCAAAGAAGGGTTGTGTTAGCAATGAGGCTTGGTTCCTGCAAGTCAGGAAGGAGCTGTATGGGTAGCAAATCTCTGAGTGTGAATCCTTAGACATTGTTCTTGGGCTCTGTACTGTCATGATCACAACGTGTTTGGACATCAGGCAGAACTTCTGGCTTCAGCTGCAGAAAGTGTAGATGCACAGGTGGGACTGGGGAGAAGGAAAACCTGCATGAGTCACAAGAGAAAAAGGAGTTTCCTGCCTTGAGGTGTTTCTAGACATGTGAAGGTGAGAGGGGAGTGGAGGAGATATATTGAGGATTTAAATAGCTAAGATCTAGACAGTAGTTAAATTAAGGAGCTAAACTGGAGGCAGTATCAAAGTAAGCATCTAGTAGAAGGAACCCTCAGATAGGGTGAGGTGCTAGAGAAGAGTCTGGTCTGGGAGCTGGAAGGCATCACTGTGCAGAGACCATGAAGAAAACTCACCATGTGAGGGAATAGAAGGAAGAGCAGGGGACCTGCTGGGATTGGCAGGAAGAAGCCTGTGTCACCCAGAAGTGGAAGGTCTCCATGCTTATGAGACAGGAGAATGGAGACTACAGTGCCCTTCAAAGAGTGTTTGATTCCTGAACCTTGCTAATGCATTTGTTGTGTGACACTGCAAAAATTGCAGAAATTGTAAAACCAGGCTCTCATAAAGTTAGAAAATATTATAATTAAATTCACTAGAGGAGCTTTTAGTGCCCTGAGCAAATACTTCATAAGCAAACCCATCCTGTCTTCCCCTTGCAGTCCTCTTTCTTTTATCACACAGCAAGATGTTGCCTCCTTAATTTTCTAGGACTTATTACAGAGAAAAAACAAAACTATTCTAACCCTACACTTGATCAAAAGCATATGGGCTTTTTTTGTCTTGAGACTTTTTCTCAGTTTCTGGGTTTTATGCCATCCTGATGCAGGCACATATCCTTAAAAATCCCAACTGTGAGCAATCGAAAGCACGGTCTGATAAGGGAGAGCATCAGATGAATTGAGGGATGCAGGGCACACATATGTAATATGGTTTTCTTCAGAGATACTATTGATTGTCAGAGATTACTGCTAAAGAAATACAATGCTGCAGCTAAAGGCGTCTGATTTGTATCAAATCAAATCATAAGCATTACCAATTATTCCATTTAATGTGTGTTCAACAGTCCATAGCTGAGTGTGCACTTCATTTCCAATTTCACTGCTAGATCATTAAGATTACACTAACAGCTTTCAGTGGTGAAGAGCTTAATTAAATTAAAATATTCCCTGAAATGTAAGTTGCATGCAAACATGAAAATCAATTAATGAATTTTGTTTGTGCCTTTAGGAAGTTGTTTTGCATAACACAGTTAATTGGTCCCATGAAAGTCTTGAACTTTTTTTTAAATATCATTTTTAACAAATTATTAACAGAAATTCTGTCTTTTGCTCTCACCTATACTGACTGATGCAATACATAAGCCAATACAGGTCCTGTGCAGAAACTGCTGAAATAATTTGTCAGCTTTTATATATTATAGATATGCATTTTAGCCATTCAGATAAGATTTAGGTGAGTTTTAAACTGACCTTAAGATGTCATAAAATGGGCAACATCAAATTAGTTCCCAACTTATGCTCTGATTTAATCAGGCTTGGTTACAAATGTAGGTCACGACAAGAACCTTTCATTTATACTAATGTTTACAGTTCAAGAATAGACCTTCAAGAGGAACCTTCCTAAAAGTACTATTTGATTTAATGCTTTTTCCAACTAATTTGCTTTTTTACTTGTGGAGTAATAAAAGGTTTGTCACCTTTGAAATATTCCTATAAAATTTTCCTGTGCATATTACAAGAATTGTAGCTGGGTGTGATGACCCAGAGGTAGTATTTGTTGTGAGGGTGGGTTGTTTGATGCTAATCTTTAGATAATATTCTGTAGGTTTTTTACCTTCTATGAAATTTCTTAGTGAAATGTTTCTTTCTCATGGTCTCAACTTTCCTTTGGAGGGTGGAATAGTCAGAGCAATTCTACCTTTCTCTCTACAGAGTGAAAAAAAACCAAACCCCATGTTGATGCTTTGCCCCAATACAAGCTCTCATAACTGTCTTGGTGCTGCAAAATCACTGAGTAGGTGATAGCTGAGGTTCCCAAAATTATGTCTGTGTCTTTGACAGTAAAAAAAAAAAAAAAAAAAGCGCATTATTTTTATACAGAGTTGGAGAAATTGTTTCTACCTTATCAAAGGTACTTGTTTTCCTAAGATATTCGTACAGCTTAAACATGTAGATAGAGAGATTCTAGATTTTTTTAGCCCATAAAGAGACTAAGGTAATTTATTTTCTAACTAAACACCTCAGTTTCTCATGATAATCTCAAACATTTCTAAATATATTACAAAATGTGACTTGCAATTCATAGAATTAACGTATGTTTTTTAAATTATCAGCAAAGCCTAAACCGAGTCCTTTGTTCATGTGGCATTAAACAGAGGGACTATGAAAATATGCTTCGGGAGTTTCTGTCCTTCATGAGCATGCATGGCAGGAAAACACTGAAATTGCAAGGACGAAACTGAAATTTATAGACCTTCATGATACCTCAGTCCTTAGAGAATAGTGAAGGAACCGAAAAGAAATGAACCTCACTGATCTGCGTTATCACACATCTGCCAGTGCTGCTCTGCCCGTCACTCCCACCTCAATGCTTCCCCCCCCCATTCCTCTGCTGACCATTTCAGAGGAGCCAGGTTTGCCTTGTGCTGTCCCCAGCCTGAAGTGAAACCTGAATATTAGCTGGAGAGTCCCAATAGTTTTACCAGTCTAGATAGCACTAGAGAATTGAGTAGATGGCTTTTGTAAATATTGAAGCATTTCACAATGACTTTTAAAGAACAAATTGGAAGTTACACTTCTCTTAAATACTTAAAACATTACTTATTTCTTTTTAAAAAGGAGACAAAACAACCCCAAAGCACTTCTTTTTTACTCAGGCCAAGAGAACTCTCTAGCTAGCTCAGTTTTGCATTTCAGCTGTTAAAATGCAAAATGTGCTCCCTGCTTAGTCCTGGTAGTCTCTGCCCAGTTAGTTTACCCATGCCTCTCAGAGGCAAAGAGACTTCTGGCATTCACAAGGTCCTACAGATGTGTTGTAAATGCCATGTATTCCCTCATACAGAAGTGGCAAGACAGGGCTGAATGGACAACACAGCCTGTCACAGTGTTATGTTCTTTCTGAGCACATCTTTGCCGTCTTCCCTACCTTTGCCGTCTTCCCTACCTTTGCCGTCTTCCCTACCTTTGCCGTCTTGCCTACCTTTGCCGTCTTGCCTACCTTTGCCGTCTTGCCTACCTTTGCCGTCTTGCCTACCTTTGCCATCTTCCCTACCTTTGCCATCTTGCCTACCTTTGCCATCTTGCCTAGAGCCTGTTTAGGGTAGCAGCAGAGGCTGCCCTGACCTTCCCAGTGTTTTGCAGTGTGATAGGCATTTCCTTCTCTCCCCAGTTTACAGTCCTGCAACGTTTGTGTAAGAAAGAGGAGCCAACTAAGCAAAAGCAGAATTTTTAAAATGTTAAGGTCCAGCCTGCTGCCTGGGCTGAGTTTGTACGTTTCCAACCGCTGATTCATGAGAAAGGTTTGAACAAGACCAGAGGGCATGGCTGGTGTCTTCTGACTGGGAAGAACCTGGAAAGGCAAATGCTTATCTAGAGGGATTATTTGGGATTTTTTTGAAAGAAAGTCCTGTGACAGCAGTTAAAGCTTAACAGCAGTACCCACGCAGGTGTCAGCAGGATCTGGAAAACATTTCTTTCCTTTTCACTGCTGTGGTCAAACTGGGCCAGTAGTATGTACAACTATCTGCTACTGGAACTACATTGTTCTATTCCTCCTCACTCTCAGGCAGCCCTTCGCCCTTTCTCAAAGACACATTCCCAGTGGTGCCACTGGCTTGGCTGGGGGTCCAGCTGCACCAAGCTGTGTGGGCCCTGCAGAGCTGGCTGGAACCGGCTGAGCCCTGCCCTGCGCAGCCTCTCCTCACAGAGCCCGCCATGCAGCCCCCTCCCGCCAGTGACTGGAACATGACACCCAAGGTCCTGACAGACATTTTCCTTACTGTCTGTCCTACAAGAAGGATTCCTGCCATACATCCTGGGATGAATTCACTCTTTTGGCATCTGAAATGGAAGGAGGGGGAGCGGGAAATCAAACAGCCCTGTGTGATGCAGAGCTGCGGCCGCCATCACCCAGGCCTGGGCTGGGGACAGACGGATAGACAAGATGTTCCCACCCAGAGGAAACTTGTGAAAGGACAGTGAAGAAGAGCTCTGATCTAAAAGAAGGTAAAATGAAGATGTTTTCAGTTGTTCCTGCATAGCAAAGGCTTTCTTTATTTTAAAGATAATATAAAGGCTTTTGTATATCAGCGCTCAGCAGAAACATCACACAATGAACACATAACATGAAACTCATGCTAAAATGCTGGAAAGAAAATTCAGTTTCAGTTATTCCAAACAAATTCCTAAAATTCCCAATCAAGTTTGCTGCCTATTCCCCTGAAAGCAAGGTGCTTTTCAAAACACATCTTAGTTTTTAACCAGAGGAGTTTTGCTTGAGAAATGTACAACGGGATATCCCTTGTATTGTGATAATTTCAAAATGAGTAATCTACGATTCCATTTTTGTGAGCAAAATCCCCAACCTGCATTTGTGTGTTTGACTTGAGAAAGGATGTGAGGATTGAGAGCTTCTGAGGTGATGGGACTCGGGTTGTAGGGAAAAGCTTAACACCAACTTAGTAAACAAATAAACCTGAGGTCATTATTGGATTCCACAAAGCTACCTGGCTTTCTCTCGTTATCAGGTTTTTAATGAAAATACTTGTTGTTCTAACAACATAAACAGAAAATTATGCCATGCAAGATTTTTGTTTTTAAAAAATATAGTACAGACAATATAACTCAAGTCAGTTGCTCTTTATCTCTGGGGGAATGTGTACATAGTGTAGCATAGACCTGCACAATCCAAGGGACCCACTCTGTTAAAACATATTATTTTACAGTTTTCTCAGTGAAAGCCTGGCTTTCACCCAGATACATTAGTCTTAATTTTTCTTCGATAGTGTGAATAAAACATCTGTTGTTTTTAATGATTGTTTACTACAAGTTCTGGTGCCTGTCATCACTTCTGATAAGTAAAGTAAATTAGTCATTAGTCTGGGAATTAATACAAAGAAAGAAGTGATTCTTACAATAACATTGATTTCCACTACTCATCTTGCCATGATCTGTAATACATGCAGTATTGGTGACAAAATCTGATCCTAACTGGAGAAAAAAAGTCTAAATACTTGGATTTTAGACTTGATGTTTGTTTAGTCATGTGTAAAATTTGTGCAGGATAATCATAAAAGCTGGGATTATGAAAGCAGACAAGGACATTCACCCATGTCGATTCCATGTATTTTAATGAGTTGTTAACTAAGCCCTAACTCCTGTTGGCTTAGCAGGCTTTACTAGCTGTGTGCAGAGTACACGGAGGATTTGGTAGTCACTGCTATAAGCGCTATAAATTAACACTTGCCAGAAGTTAGCTCCTTAGCTGGATGTAATGCTGTTCAGCTGTTTGGCTGGGTTCTCTTTTTTTAGGTTTGTTTTGTTTTGTTTTGTTTTGATGCTCCAGCAAGCACTTTGAATATCGCAGTACAGCTTGTAAGACCACTGGGGATCAGTTACATGCCTCTGTTATCGTTACCTTTTAGTCGGGGATGGGGAGGCTCATCCTGAAATGTGAAGAAGGAATGTTCACCATTGGGTATGCTCCAACACCCCATCTGGGAACTGTACAGTACTGCATACTCTCCCCTCCTGCTCTGGTTTCCATACCCAGGGAGTCTGATAACAGTTTCATGGTTTGCCCCTGTGATATTCCTTGGACATTTCAGAAACAGAAAAAAGTATTATTTGTAAATGTTGAGTTTTGGGTTTGGTTGTTTTTTTTTTTTTAGATCTAAGCTATTCTCTTAATAAAACAGTATTGCCCAGTACCCAAAGAAACAAGCAGTTTTAGGCAACATAATGTGAATATTTGTAATGCAGAGAATGCACAGATGCCTCTTTCTGGATCCAAGTTTTCTAACAGCCTAATTTGCAAATGAGCTTTCTGTGTATTCACACACTCCTAGTAATTTGGCTCGCAGACCTAAGGAAATGCACTCATCAAGCTGTGAATAGTTTCCCACACTTTCATGCTTCATTTCCAGGGAAAGAATCATGTCAGAGTGCCTTAAGGGAAAAGAGCTGCTGAGGTATATAAATACATCTTTAATAAACAGGGCATCCTAGAAGCGTGCCTGTGTCCTGGTGAAGAGGTGCTGTGAGCACTAGTGTTTTCTACGGAAAGCAAATCTAGATGGGACATACAAAGGTCTGCAGAGAGAAGCAGAGCTTCCCATGCGGCATGAAGTTTACATATGAGCAGAGCCTGGTAAGTGTGTGCACTTCCCTAATGTGATTAAAGACAACAAATGCTAATCTGACTTTCCATCTGGGGGATTTGCAAACACCATACAAAAATGCGAGTAGCTGAATGTGTGTAATCCATGCACAATCAGACAGGTAGATTCAGCTGCTGTTACTGATTGCAGCTTTGGATGGCTGTGGGTCTACTCGTGTAATATATTATTATAGTGATGTGTTGTCATCTGTTGCCATAATCCATTAACACTCTGATGTCTTCTTCCCTGCGCTCTCTTTACATTTGAGATTACTTTGTTTCAGACTTGAGCTGTGATGGAGAAGAAAGCATTGCACAGGGGTTGAAAGGAGCTGATGAATTCAGCTGTGGAATTGGTGTTGAATTTCTTCTTTTGAAATATTTATACAGCAGAATGGTTAAGCTCAATCATAAATTTGATACCTTTAAATAACTAGTTTTGGCCAAAATTAAACTACTGCAGTGACATATATGCAACACATTTCACTTAAACTTATTTTAGAAGTTAAAGTAGTTTACAGAATAGTAAGAGTTGAGTTTAGACACATGTTAAGGAAACCATAAGCTCCCAAACTCCTCTCCCAAGAGGCTGGAGCATGGGCCTGGTTTAGGGGTGAAATTCCTTCTTTATGAATTGAGATTTGAGTGAGTGTTTCCTTTTCCCAAGGCAATGTGACTCACCCCAAGAGGTACTCTGGTCCAGATCTCTTCCAGCATCTTCATCGTGTAATAGAGATGCCTTTAATAGTAACAAAGTGAGAGAATAATCTCAGTGCCTGTTGGCAAGAGCGCTCTGAGGGTAACTAGGGTTTAGAAACCTGTGGCACAGGATAGCAGTATAAACTTGGGTTTGTGTGTTCTTGATGAACACCAGGATTTCTGATCCCCAAACTCTGAAGGAAAGGCTTCATGGTGCTGAACGCCCATCGGTGGGAAGTGCCAAATTCCCTGGGTTCCAGGATCAGCCCTTTCCCACCACCCTCCTGCTGCCTACACCAATTATAGTCATTCAAAAGCCCCTCTGGGGAGCCTGTCTCTCCCCACATGATGGAAAGGTTGGCCCATGCTTAGGTTGGAAGTTCCTCTAAGTGTCAGCTTACTAAAAGTTTAAGCAGTGCTTAAACTGCTTCATCCTGCTCCTTGACACCACTAGGTTGATATTTAAAAATGCTTTGCATTGGGATTTTGCTGCCATTTGAGCTATTTTGCATGAAAGCCTGTGATTACAGAATGATAATGTTTTGACACAGTGATAAAAGCCAGGAAATTCACCATTAGTGGTGGTGTTTCTCTCCCTCTTGCCTTTACTGCATGACAGCTTTAGTGTAGGCAGTAATTGAGTAGCAATGACAATAGCAATTAACTTATAACCTTCTGCTTCGGTACACATTTTAGTGTTCATTCAAGGAAAAATGTCCATTTAAGAAAGTAAATATTTGTGAGTACTCTGTGATAAAAATTCATACTGCTTGGAAAATCTGCTGTGATTATCAGCATGAATATGACTGGAATTTTCAATTTCCCTTGTGGGTTTTGCCATAAAATATATCATGAATCCCTTTTCTTTCCTAGTTTCATGCCTTCCCTGTTACAGTAATTAGTCAGAAAACTGAAGTTAAGATAATGTTCTTTATGCAATTACTATATGTTGGTTAAATAGGCCCTTTTGGCATTGATATCTTCCCCAAGAAGCCACTAGGTTTTTTTTTGGCCATGGTTCATTGTTGTTTGTGATTAGCTGTGTGGGAAAGAAATGGAAAATACTGATTTATGTTACACGAATGACAGCTTCCTATTTCTGGTTGCTCTGTATCTGTGGTCCAAAACCTGGTTTATTAATGAGTAGAGTTTCTCTACATCTTTGATCACTGATACTATCACTCAGAATACTGAATATTTAAAAGTGGTTCCCCGTTAATCCCTAGCACACATGCTGTATCACAAGTCAAAGTATCGCCTTACAAGAACTATGCTCAGTGATTAAATATATAAAATGTTCACTTTCCAATTTGGAGTGAATGTGCTGTTGGTAAAAATGATAGATTTAACACTGATTTGAATTGATCAAGTGTCAGGATAGACTATGAAATGTCTCTTAAAATAGCTGTTGAAGAAACTCAAAGAAAATTGTTGGGTTTTTTTTAAAGTTATCCATGTTAATAGCTAAACCTGAAAAGGAATAACCTGGTTTTCTGAAGTTCTGAACCTTTCAGAGATTTTAAGGATTTCAGTACCTCTGAAAGTCAGGTTATTTCATTCAAACAACTATTTTTGACCTAAAATTTGGAAAACAAAACCTCAAAATGGCAACACAAAACAACTTCAGCCTTCAACACCAGACAGCACCAGCTCCTCCTTCTTTCTGGTGGTTTCTGAGGACCTGCTTAATATGAAAACCTCTCATGTAGGCACTGGTTTCACATGCCTGGCAGCATCAGCACTTCCTGCCAGTTCATGCATAGCAGGTGAATTTTAAGAGGAATCTGTTTGTGACAATGGACAGCAATTGTGACCTCCCTGCAGCTCTCCTTTCCTGCACTTATGTGTGTGCCGCAAAAGGTTTTGACTCCAAGGAACCTGTTTTACCCTGTGATATGACATGAGCCTTGCTAAAATTTTTAAACAGTGCTGGGTGTGCCCACTCTCAGGAGCTTGGGGTCGGGCAGGATGGTGCTTGCTGGCTGGGAAGCAGGGACACAGCAGCTTTGCCTGCTGCCCCTGCACAGGGAGACAGGGCCTCTACCCGATGACAAAACAAAGTGACTGGAAGCCTCTGTTTGCAAGACTGGGGGCTGGATGAAGGGACTGGCCCTTTGGGACCCCTGCACGCAGTGTCTCTCTGTCTGCTCCAGACCTGCTCCCCCAAGCCAGGCTCCGACCACTTCCAGCTTCAACTGCTGCAGGCAGAGGCCATCTTGGGGTGAAGGCTCCTATGCTGATGAGCAAACCCCCCATAACTCAGCCCACCTGGTTGTAGTTTACTTGCAGCTGTTTCCTTTAAACCCATGATAGATACTCCAGGTGAATAACTGTCTGCCTTGCAGCGTGTCTCAGTTGAGTGTGTTCTGGGGGTATAGCTGTTCCCCTGGAGTTAGATTTACTAATATAATGTTAGTTTTATTATTGAAATTCATTTGTTATGGAACATTTTTGCCTAAAAACAAAAGTGTTTGTGTGAAACACGGCTCTTTGTTAGGAGTGGCTCTGGCTGCTAGGTGAGCACCTGAGCTGAGTGCTAATGCATGAAAGACTTGATACTAGGTAAGAAAATAAAAGGCATAAAGGGTAAGCAAGATGACCATCCACCCTGGCACCCTTGAATGGCTTGGAGGAATGCTCAGATGCAGTAGAGCTGTTTCAGGTATGGTTGTCTTATTTATTCTCAAGTCCCTTTATTTACTAGTCTTTATATTTCTCAAAATGTCTTCACAGTCTTTTAGACTTTCATGTATGAGTTTCAAAACATTTTTGTTTTTTGAAGTATGTTGAGTGATTCTGAAACCTTTTCTGTATATTGTTTTTTCTTTATTTAGTTGTCTAGCAAAAAAAAAAATTGAGTTACGTGCCAGGGGGCTTGTGTGGCTGCACAGGTGGATCAGGCTTGCAGAGAGCAGGAGTGTTCTGAAGTTGAACTAAATGCATTGCTTAGTTTTGCTTCTCTGCTAGATCCGTCTGGCACAAAATCTTGGTGGACTGTACGGATAAGTATAAAGATTGATTGTCTAAGGTTGTGGAGCTGTTTTAGATTTGCATGTTTTAAATACTGAGGTTTTGATTCAAACTATTCTCAGTTCTTAAGGGGACAAAGAGGTCTTTGAACAACCAGCTTGTGAAGGTATTGATAGTAAGAAACCCGTGTTTCTATTGTTTTGTTTTAGTGAGGCAGATGTGCTGTGTGAAGGACTCGGGCATAGTTTATG
The DNA here is from genome assembly GCA_024611175.1 of Megaceryle torquata. Classification (NCBI taxonomy): domain Eukaryota; kingdom Metazoa; phylum Chordata; class Aves; order Coraciiformes; family Cerylidae; genus Megaceryle; species Megaceryle torquata. Next base: position 73,361 of record JANIJG010021183.1, read on the forward strand.
AGCTGGAGCTTATAGGGAAGAGGAGTGTGGCATGGCTGTATGGAGAGGTTGGCAGAGGCTTTAGAAGCAACAAATTCTAGGAGGGGGTGATTTCCTGTTGTATTTCATCATTTGGTGGTGGTGGATTTTTTTTCCAATATACAGAAATGCAGACTGAAAGGGAGTGATCAAGTTTAAGAAATTAAACGGGGTTTAAGGCTTCTCCTTACTGTGGATAAAACTGAATTTTGTCAGTGTGAGACTACTGTGTTTAGTAAATTGAATTCTGTGGGGCCAGCCTGAGTTTGGAGGAAGGAGCCCTGTGGGTTCAGGCCAATGGACAAGCTGGGGCATGGGGCACTATTGGTAAGGCACATTCAAGCTTGTTTTTCCCTCTGTTTGTAGCTTCCCCATACCCATGTTTGTCCATGTAGCCCTTCACTTCCAGTCAGCTTTCCAAGAAATATCCTCTTCTTCTTTCTCTGCAAAATCCAGTAGCCAAAGAAATAAAGGTATTATTTGCACCCTAACAAAAGCAAACACTTCTATAAAGTAAAAAAAAAAAAAAAAGTGTTGAGAGGTTTAGAGATACCCAAGCTTTTGCTAGGCTAGAGGAGAACTTATTTTTCTGCTCAGTTAATGGGGTGAATTGACTTTCCAAGGGAACTGTCAAGTACAACATTTGGTGCAGTACAGGGGCCGGGAGTGTGAGGACAGCAGATGTGACAGGAAGTAAAAGGACTGTTCTTTCAGGCTGTGTCTGGTAGTGTATCCATGAGTCCCCCTGAAATGCTGACTGGAATTGATTGGCTTAAAAGCCGGATTTAATTGACTCAACAGTGTGAGATGTAGGGGTGCCTGCACTTGCAAGGAAAAGCCTTTCTGGTTTTCTATAGCACTGGCATAGAGAGAAGTGACTGTATTACCTACCTCTGAGTCTACATCAGCAACTCATTTGTCAAAGAGCAAGGGGAAAAGTGAGTAATGAAAGCTTATGGAGTATATTTTCTTCTCAATGTACTATTAACATTAATGGGAAATGCACTTGAAGTGAATATGCCCCCTTACGTGCTTAATGAGTGAGCTCCCAGGTCACTGCTAAATCTCATGCACTTTACGTGCTCCTCTCTGCAATGCTTCTACACTGTAATTTAAAAAGGAGTAAATTATATTGCTGACCTTAGTTAATTGCTGTCAGAGAAGCAATATCATAGCCACGAGCAGACTGCATCAGAATGACCTGAGATCAATCTTTCACTTTCTAAAAACAGAGCTGCAGAGTATTCCTCGTTATTAAAAATACAGGCACTCAGGATGCGGTATTTAGAAAGCAGCTAGTATTTGATCAGAAGACCACAGAAACAAGCTTTGGGAATGCAGCCCTTCTCCTGAAGGCATAATACTTGGTCACTGATGATGAGTTTTAGCAGGAGCAGAATACAAACCCTTCTGGAATTGTCTCTTCCATACCAAGGGAGTATTTTTTTCTTTGGCACTTTTGTAAATGAAATGAGGAAAGCAGAAGTGAGGGGAGGGAGCAGCATGGAAGTTACACGGTGATATGTGCATAGTTCTTTTTCTTTTAAAAAAAATTTAGGAAAGCTGTACAGCTTAAATGTATGTTAGTCCTTTCTGGATGTTACTGGAGAATCGTGGTGTATAAAACTAAAGCCCAGGTTTCTTACTGGGAATGAATGCTGAAGGACCAGGTTGTGTTTACTGCAATGAATAAGGTGGAGGCAATGGTAATCAGCCCCAAGTTGAGATTCTCAGCTTGAAGGGCAGAAGACTTGCAGGCAGAAGGAGAGCTTGCAAGCAGGGGGAGCCAGGTAGCTGCTCCCTGCAGAAGGGTGTCAGGCCTTGCTGCCAAGGTTGGAGGACACCAGAGTTGTTTATATTTCATTACGTTTGTTGAGGTAATGTCCTATTCCAGTGTTTGTAGGGGAAAATAATGGATACCTCTGATGTGGTGATGTGCAGTGACAAGGTGGGAGGAGGGAACTGGTGCCCCCACAGCAGCAAGTGTCATGTTAGAAGCTGCCTCGTCATTTTCAAACGCCACTGAATAACATTTGAGGAAGTTGAAATGTGGTGCAGGTCTGTGAGGTTTTCCAAGCTTTGTCCCATTCCCTAAAGCACTACGTTCTGGGGAGTCTATACAAGCACAGAGTATGTTGCTGCACACAGGACAATTTGCTTTCCTGCTCCTGGGGCACAAAGCCCATTAAAAACCCCATTAAAAAGGGAGCCACAACGTTTGCATCATTCTCGGGCAGTGTACAAGGACCTTAGTCTGTGTTCCCAGCCCTTATGAAAATGGAATGGCTTTGTTGTTATAATGCAGTGCACCCAAAATGAATTAGTAATGATTAACAATGAACATTGAGATGAATGTAGTTGAGGCTTGTTTTTTCTAAAAGTGATAACTGCTTTTTATACCAGCACTGTCTTTCTTCCTCTGAGCACAGAGGATGGACCTTGCTGGTGTAGCTCTCGGCAGACCAGGGGTGCTGTAGAAGAGGGGCTGCTTGGTGGGAGAGCTATCAGAGCCTGGCACTCAGGTGCTGTGGGTGCAGGCTGGTGTGTCAGCGCATGGGGCTCATGGGCATGAGAGATAATAAAACTCATCTGTCATGTACAATAGGCTTCTCTTGGTTATGCACATCCCAGAGTCTTGATCAGCTATTAGAGACTCCTTTAATCACAGGCAGGACCTGGAGAGCCTTTCCAAGTATCCAGAACATGAATGTTTGAATACCCCTGAAACAGTGTGCTAGGGAGCAGGAGGCTGGTGCTGAAATGGATGAATAGGACGATTTTCACCAGGTGACTTTATAGGAGCTGCTGTAAGACTTCTCCCCTTCCCTGAAGCACAGAAGGAAGGGTTTGTTCTGTACTACCACTACCAGCTTCCATCGGGAAAGAGAAGGCAATCATTTCATAAAAAAAAGTGTGTGTGTAAGCTCTCAAATTAACACTTGTTAAAACCACTGCTGAATCATGACAATTGAAATGCTGCTGAAATGTTAAAAGTATGGGAAACTTATTTCATGCATATCCACAGTTAAAATAGTGTATGTTTAAATGTATGTCTGTGTTTATCCTTCATTCCTCTGCTTTGCTTCTCTTGCTTCAAGTTTTTCTGAAAGATTATTGTTTTCAAGTAATATAATGTCAGTGCTTGCATCCAAAGTTTGAGTAGATTTCACACTTTGAACTGTGTGTATCCATCAGAATTACTAAGACAAGCTCCAGCTATTGCCATTCATACTCCTATACATCTCTCCCTTAGATTTCCTTGTATACCTTGATTTATTTTAGTTTTTATTAGATGAGCTACAGGAAAACAAGCTTGTAAATGGAAAAAGGTCTGGCCTAACCTTGCTGTGACTTGCAAAACCTAATCTAATCACAGCTTTTGATAAATTTCTAAGATGCTCTGCTATGGTAAACCTCTCCACCCTAAACTCTTACATCATCTTTGTACCACCTCTGTTCTAAAATAAGCCTCATACCTTATTGTGGGGATTCAGAGCAAGAGGGATTTGTCAGTACTGCTAACAGACTCTCCTTCAGTGCTTAGTCCTCCTCAGAGAATGGAAACTATCAGTTTATATCACTAGAAAAGTCAGGACTGAATCACAGGTGCATGTTCACAAATCTGTGAGGATGCAGATACGTGAAAAAATGCCCTGTTTGTGGTAAAAGTAACATAATGAACAGATAATAATAGAACAGAAGTGTTTTGAATAAACTGGATTGCTTGTAACATTAGGACTTCAGTGTGAGTTCCACGTTCAGTCTAAAAATTTAATTATTCTATAAACTCCTGGGCATTTGCACTTTTATCAGGAAAAAAAGCTCTGAATATCCAGGAAGTTGCTAATTAGAGTCACTTCTAGCTACCTTGCCTCTACTGAATGAAATGTTAATAAGCTAGTTCCTGTGAATGTGTCAGATATAAAATTGCCTAATTGCTTGCGTTGTATGCTACAGAGATCACAATCGCAGTCAAGGTCCATTTCTAGGTTGACATTTTTTCCCTGCTGAAAATTCTGTGAACAGTGTTTACTGTGGCTGGTGGGGCAGTGGAGGAGCTCTGCTCCTGGAAGGGGAGTGCTCATTAACTCCCTTGGGGTCTGACTTGGAGAAATCCCCTGGAAAAGCTGGAGGTGTCCCATCCCCACTTTCTCTGCTTGCCATTGTTAGTGTGTCACCCATGAAAGGCCCGTCAGAAACAGAACATGGTTATGGAGAGCCTGAGGAAAGCAGATGCTGCACAGGACTGACCCCAGCTTGGCCAAAGCTTTGATGAGTTTGGAGCATGTCCTGGTGCAAACGTTAAGTGAAAGGGTGGATTTGGGTTGTAGGGACCAGGTCAGGTGCTTCTAGTAGTGGTAAGCCCAGGTAATGCTGGGCTCCAGTACAGCCAGCACATGCTCCAAGGCAGAGCAGCCCTTGGAGAACAAATCCGGTCCATGTTTTCAAAGCATTTAAATCTGCATTGTTGTAGTTGCTTCTTACAGGGATGGTGGAATGAGACTTCATCATTTTGGGTTTGCTTTCAAGTAGGTCTCCATTCAACAGATTAAAAGAAGAATTCCTGGAGAAATATTATGACACAGATAGAGGCTTCAGGATGTAAAGCTGAAAGCAAGAAAGTGTAAAGTGTGATAAGGGAAATGGACTGTCAGATTAAAATACAGTCCATAGGAATAAACACGGTCTGCTAAAATCTATTCACTGAAGTGGGAGGAGAGGAATAGAGTTTTTGGAGAGACAGGAGTGGTGAGGACTGAAAATCAGCAAATGGGCATTGGATTTTTCTTAAACTTTGTTTCTGAAAGGCTGACATTCTTGGTTAGGAAGATTTCATTTGTCTTATTGGAGGGAAAGGGGAATAAATATTCTTAAAAGGTAAAGGAACTTCAGAGACACACAAATGTGCCTGTGTGTTTGCAGAATATGTAAAACGGGAGATGTGCAGGTAACTGGCAGAAACACTGTGTGACAGTAATTGGATAATACAGTGTCAAGAGTTCTTGTAGGGATGAAAACAGAAGAGATGTGTAATATTAGTGTCCATGTGGTGTGCTCGAGAAGATGTATATCTATTTTTATTTTTTTATATTATTGTTTGAGAGGCTTAAATAAATAAGAGCACTTAGAAATAGACCCCAAGTGCACTGAAATTCATTAGTCCTCATAGACAGAACATTCACATTTGCTGGCCCAGGGCATAAAATTACTTTGCCTTTGTAGAGGATTTTAATGCCCTAAAGGAAGTAGTGTTACTTTTGGAGCCAAGAGAGGTTTCAACTTGCACTGCAAGTTTGACTTGTACTTGCTTAGTTTCGTGAGCCCTTGCCCAGAAGCAGGATGGGCTGGACTTATGTGTTTCCCTCCTTGATGCTGCCCAAGAGCCAGCTTGAGTCTTGGGGCCTGCTGTGTTGGGTGTAGGTCAAGCCTGGGCTTGGCTTGTGTCCCAAACGCTGTTCAGAGGGGAACAGCCCCAGCACAGTGCTGGAGGGTTAGTAGGGAGGGCAGGAACGGGGGACTGCTAAGACAGGCACTGCCTCTGGAGGAAATAGTCATTTGAAAGAAATCCAGTTTTGCTCTTCAGTGCTTATTTAAAAGCTGATCATTTGTTGTAGCTATCTCCTAAAACACTGTAAAGAAAGTAGTATTTTAGTAGCGTCTATTGTTATTCAGGAACCTGATGAAATGCTGTTCACAAAAATGTGCTTTTATCTTTTTGTTCTTTAAGATTCTTATAGCATCTGACTGCTTTTTTAAAAAAAAAAAAGGCTAATCTTTGTGGCACTTGCTAGCAAACATGCTCGAGATTTATTACCCCCTCCCTTTTTCCCCAAAATTTATATCTGTTTTGGTTCTGTTGTTTGTTTCATTAAGATTTTGTTCTGGAGTCACATTTTATGCGTTATAATAAAGGAGCTAGCAATTTCATTCACTCAGTAAGGTCCTTTGGTTATTAGAGCCCCTGGCAAGTGTAAACAAAATGCATGTATAGATGAGAGTATTTGCTGCCCCTTTTTGTCTTCAAAGTGCTTTTACAGTTATTAACCGATTATTCAGGGTTTATTCCATGAACATCCAGATGCATCCCTGAGTTGCTTGTATTACATTACACTTATGAGATCATACAAATTGAAAGGCACTACCTGATTTCAGTCGTAAGGAAATTAATGATTTCTTAATTAACCATTTAATTAAAACAAAGAATCTAGATGTTGCAGAGAGCAACGGATTTGAAAAAAAAACCCTCTCTTTAATGCATCATCTTTACCAAAAAAAATGGGTTGTACCAGGGATAGGAAGCAAAGCTGCTCTATAAATCAGCAGATTACTCTGAGCAACAGTGCTGTAGGTCTGTTTATTCTGTTCATAAAGAGCACAGCAGGGATACAAAGGCAGGGGAGTAAAGCACTAGGAACTGAGTTATAAGCTTACTTGTGTGGTCATCCCTTGCAGAAGTAAGAAAAAAATTGATTTTCTTAATCCTTGAGAATCCATTGTTTTGGTTGTTTTTTTGGTTTTTTTTTAAATTAGCTAGGTGTTATGTAAGACAGAAGAATTTGAGTAGAATAAGACAAGTCCTTGCTATTTCTGTCTCTGCTTAAAATCTTTATTTGTCCCTCTTCTCTAAAATACCCTGTTCTTGTCTTTATGACAGTTCCTAACAGGTGGAGTTATGATGTGCTTTATGGCCTCTGCCTTAGAGTGAGTCATTTAATTTGACTTTTTTAAAACCACAGCTGAAATGGTGGTACAGCTGATAGAGGCATTTCCAGAATGAGAATCTTAGTTAACAGTGGCTGAACTGAGCTGATTATTTTAGATTAAAATAGCAGTGAAGATGGAATGAGTTGGATTTTTACTGAGTTTTCCAGCTTAAATGTCTGCTGCTCTGATCAGAGAAGTCCCTCTGCCATTCTGCTTTCCTCCCTGTGCAATGCACTGAAACAGTTAAAAGCAAATTGTACACATTTTGTTTAGCCCAACAGTCTGGAGGTTTAGAAGATAAGAAGTGCTTCTCAGCATGAATGAACCGTGAAATGTATTTGAGAATGAAGCTTTTGATGAGAATTTACATCAAAAAAAAAAAAAGCCCAAACTTTCATTTTAAAATATCACACTGTTTATTCCTGCAGAGAAGTCTTATCTCTGAAATTTCAGGATGTTGTACTAAACACTTTTTTTTTTTTACAATATTTTAATGGCAATTGACACTTGAACCCTCCCTCACAACTCTGTGTGTGTGGAAATTGTCTACTGGTTTTTCTTTGCTTCAGGTATAATATCCTTTGAATATTTTTAGGCCAAATGCCCTTTTGGAATTATACAAGGTTTTGGCTCTTAGAAGGTTGATCTGAGCAAAATAAGGAAAGCTTTCCTGCAAATGGCGTTGTGCACATTGCAGCGGAGTCATCTCAGAGTAAACTTCTTTCTTGGTTACTCAGTCTGATGAAGTCCCCTGAATATGCAGAGATGAGTAGAACAGTAGAATCACTCTTCTGGCTAAGATGCATGCAACATAAGTATGGGAGGTAGGTAGCTCACTACTGCCTGTATGTTTGTGTGAGCTCCTGAAATGTACACATTCTAGTAAGTGTGTAAAACAACTTATATCAGGAAAGTGATTGAAAATCTGATACGACATAAGCAAACATAACCAAAAAGAGTTTCCTTGAATCACTTGTTTCCTGTTCTTGGATGTCAGTTGTAGCATTTAAAGACACTGATAAAGTTGGGCTGACATCAGAGGCGCATAATGTAAGTTGTCAGGTCCAATAGCTTTCACAAGCACTAGTGCCATTTAACCATAATAGAAAATTAAGTAATTCAGCATTCACAAACATACAGTAGAACTCTTTGGCATGAACTGTGGTCCATGTGCAATTTCAGGAATTTGAAAAATAACCATTTTGTGAATTACATTTTCCATCTATCTGTGTGTGTGCAAGAGAGGAATCTGGACTTTGCCTCATTACACTTGTTGAAAGTGCTTGAAGGGTAAACACCAGCATCCCCTCACGACTACTTTCTTGCACTAAAGATCTATCAAGCAAGCTACAGGTTTATTCCAGCTCTAGAGTAGCCAGAAAAATGGTGGTACCATGGTGAGGAACCACTATTTCAACCTATAGAAGGAAAAAGTCTTTCATTTCTCAGATCTTGCTGTACCTGTAACGCATGCCATCTGTCTCCACCTGTGAGGAGCATCTTAAAACCACATTCTACCCTGCTTCAATTAATTTATTTCTTTTTTTAAAAAACTATTATTCTCTAATTGATGCAAACCCCTTATGCCAACCAGCTGAAGAGAGTGCTGTTTATCTGTGCTGGTGTTTGAAAGCAGAGCAGAGTCTGTAAGAAAAAGGATTACCTTCACTAGATCTGGTATAGCTGGGAAGAAAATTAAGATAAACTTTGTGAACTCAGAATCTCATCTGTTCCTCACTTCAGCCTTGGGGAACACTACAGTCAGTATAAGCTGGCAGGGTGCAGGCTGCTTCTTAGTCTGTGGTCTCTGGACTGGGACCCTCTGCCTGGGAAATGGACATGCTGGTTTACAGCTACTTTTATGGTTTCTGTGGCTTCTGCAGGTCCAGTGCAAGTGACCAGAAGAATTATGCAGCTCTCCCAGTGCATCCTGGCTTGCAGGCATCAGCACACTACCCCCCTGTATTGCAGTGCTAACATCACATGCAGCCTCACTGCCTGCATGGGTCTGGGCTACAAAGCAGCCAGGAGTGCTGTGCTGTAAATAAGAACTTGTGTGTTAGATAGGCAGGGAATGTTTTCAAGTGGGTGAATTTTTTTTTTTTCAGGGCTGACAGAGTTGGAAAAGATTAGGATGTCTGCCAGGGAGTGAAATGCTGAACTCCTCTCAAAATTCTGCTGAACAGGTAGATGCCATTGAAAAGGGATTTATGTATTATGGTGTGGGAGGGAGATGGGGAAGGGAAGAAGAGGAATCAGATGGGAATTTTTTACTTGAGTTTGCTTTTTTTTTATCTGGGAAGGAACAGGTAGTCTGCCTGAGCAGACTAATTTCTGCTGCCCTGGCACAAAGGGCAGGTGGGAGAAGAGGGGAGCAGCCAGCTTGGGAAACCAGGCTTGTTGCTGCTCTCACCCAGAGGGGTGCTGTAGGGAGCAAATAGGGTCAGTCCTTCCCCACTGTGGTGGCATCTCACCGCCAGCTGCTCCCCTGGGAGATGGAGGCAGCAGCTCCCAGCTGTCTGCCTCTGTGGCTGTGCTGTTTTGGGCTGGGATAGAGTTAAATTTCTTCATATGAACTAGTATGGGGCTGTGGGTTTGGATTTGTGCTGGAAACAGTGCTGATAACACAGGGGTGGTTTAGCTATTGCTGAGTCCACTTACACAGAGTCAAGGCCTTTTCTGCTCCTCACCCCATCAGTAAGTAGGCTGGAGGGGACACATCTGGGACATTGGACAGCTGACCCCAACCGACCGAAGGGATACAAACTGGGGGGGCTTGCTGCTCAGGGACTGACTGGTCATCGATCAGTTGGTGATGAGCAATTGTTTTCATTTGCATCACTTGTCTGTCTTGGGTTGTTATTGTTGTGGGTTTGGGGTTTTTTATTAATTTTTTTTTTCATAATTTATAATTTCAGTTAGTATACTAGTTTTATCTTAACCCCTAAGTTTTCTCTCTTTTACATTTCTGATTCCTGAGGGGTAGTGAGCAAGTGGCTGTGTGGGGCTTGGAGTTATACCAAGACAGTGGGCAACTGCCAGCTTGACAGATTCTGAACATTTTCACTTTTGCACCTCGGAGCATACTTATGACACAGGGAAATATGCACTTAATAATTTTCAGTATTTCTTGTGGTTGAGCTGGTAAATGTTCTGCATGTGTCAATGTTCATTACATATTGTAGAGGATGAGGGCAGTAAATCATCACTGTGGTCTTCCTGTGGTGGAAAGGCTTTGTTCTGCAATATCAGTTTTACTGATCCTTCTCTACCAAATGCTATTTCTAAGGGCTGTGTTGAATGTGTGTGCACAGAGCCTGGCTTATCTGCTGTGAAGTATTAGTTGATGGTCATACAGTGGGTGGTCCATGCAAACTGCTATTTTCCTGTTGGCAATTGACTAAAAAAACCCTGTGAAGTAGCCATGTAGTATCAGGAAGGCTGTGAAGGAAAACACAGTTTGAGGTTTTCAGTGACGGAGGAGGGGAAGGAAAGTGTCCAAAACCCACGTGTGTTCTATGCAGTGGATTTCAGTCACCTGACTGCTGTCTCAAAAGTCTGACCTCTGTTTGCTTTACCCATTTAGTGAATATGCAATTCTTTTATAAAAGATCTGCATCTGAATGAAGGTAGCCAAAGCATCTTCCCCATATGATGTAACAGATTGCTTGGAGACAGCAGGAACATAAATGTCATGACAGGCACTGCAGAGCAGGGCTGGTGCCAGCTGTCAGTGGAGGCATAGCACAGAGATACTGTTGTGCCTGCTCTGAAGATAGACAAAAGGCCTTTAGAGATTTTACTTCTGGTTTCTGTTAGCAGTTCACATGCCTTCTCTTTTCCCTCAGAAGGTGCAAGTTCCTTTGTTCAATGTATGTTTTGTACGAACCTGATCAGAAGGTAAATTGAAGCTTATTCTGTTTGTAGCTATGGATGGAAATGTTCTGAAATATCAGTTCAGCTGTCACCAGAAGTACCAACTAACCTAATAATCTAGACTGTCTCACTTCAGTGCCATCAAGTAATTCAATATTCATATTAATCACATACAATATTCATATTAATCGCCTACTTGGTTCTAGCCTATTCCGATTCAGCAAATCTTTATGTATTTTTAAGTAGGCTGAATGTGTGGGAGGAGATGGCTCAGCAACCTGATACCAGGATGTAGGACTTTCATCTCCAAAGGCTATTGTTCAAGGATGTGTTAGGCTGTTTCCATCTCAGAGTTGTTGGATACCAGTTCAGTTCCAAAAAGACATGAAAGTAGAGCTTAACTCTTCATGCTACAGTGTGGGATGACTGCAGCTTTTCTTTGGGTTTGGGGGAAGCACTCAGTAGCCAGCAGTTGAACAGCTGGAACTAAGGGCCTTTCTTACTGTGGATTTCAGAATCTTTCTGAAGACTAAGGATTGAATGAGACCTTGTGTTCCTTTTAATGCTTCTTCCAAGTATCGGTCTTTCACCATTACAATGTGAAGTTAATTTATTGCTCAGGAGGTTGTTCACATCAAGGCATGGATGATAAAGGTGTAATACCTGTGTCCTCACGGACCCAAGTGCTGCAGTGTCCTTGCTAGGCTTTTTCTTTATCATGTAGACAATAAAGAACTGCAGGACTGTTTAAGCTTGGGTCTGCAGGTCCAATACATACAACTGAGACCTGCTGAGAGAAACAGCAAGCTCCTGTTCCACCAACTTGAAGCTGGAGCTATGGATCTTTATCCATAGGGGGGAAAAAAAAAATAATCAGGTATAGATCAGTTTTATGAGGTAAAGGGTCAGAAAAGAGAGATTACTCAACTGTGTCTTCACAGTTTCATTCTAGTGGCTGTGATCATAGTAGTAGGTACTTACATTAAGGCAGTACCCTGCTTTTTATTATATCCTCACACCAGCTGGGCATCACTGCATCTGGGCTTATCAGAGTGTTTGTGGCTTTCCTGTGGCAAACTGAAGTCCATTATTCATTTAGTGAAGGTTTTAGTAGAATTTATGTACACTGTGAAGATCAGACCATGAGTAGTGTCTTGTGTCATTAAGTGGTTGTCAGAATCTAAGTTTGTTTGAGCTTCTTGGGGACACTAGTAGCTTGTCCAATGCTGCTTGTGAGATGAGTAGGCAAACTGGGTGTAAAACCAGTATCTACCATCTAAACATTTGTGTCTCTTCTTTTTCCCTCAGCACAAATAAAACCGAACCCTTTCAATCCAATCCAATTAAGAAATCCAATTAGCACTCAGCTTGCAGAGCACTTTTCTGAGCACTTGCAGAGCACTGTTTCTTTTCTGAGTCCTGACTGTTACAGAATAATTAACTTGAACATGCTGAGGCAGAACATTTTATTAAAAAATTCTTTAAAATATTGTATATTTATTAGCTGCTTATGTGATGTGTGAAGGAAAAAAGCATAAACCAGTTATCCAGACCGAAAAGATGAGCTTAATGTTGGCTTCTCTGTGGCAGCCTTTCATGAGTGAAACAGTTTGTTTTATGTAAGAAGATGCATGTTAACTAACAGAATTAGCTGAAGGACTCCAAAACTGAGCTATAAGGGCTGACCACAGCTTTCAGTGATCTCTGAAGGTTTGTGTAATTGTTTCTCATGGCCATGTCTTAGTTATGAAATGTTTTCTTTTTAATTAAACTGTCATCCCTCTTGTAAGTACCATTTTCATTTGATTTGTAATGAGGGAAAGAACGAAGGGTGTGCATTGCTCACAGGATACCAAGTGACTCATGAAGCACTGTACAGACAGACTGTCAAATCTTGTTGGTCTGCCTTCATCACCCCCTTCCTACCCTCTGGTTTTATCCATGATACACTTTTTTGTGGTTATAAGGTCTACTAACACTGCTATGATAAAACAGGTAAGTTAAAAGTTTCATCTAAAATCCCCTTGTAAAATAGGAGTTGGGAGCACTAAATGCATTTAGAGGGGGGGTGGGAAAGAAGTGGTCTGGGATAGTACTTTTTTCAAGTGCAGATTCGATTGCCTTGTAAAACATGGAATGAAAGCCCAGTTTCCTTCCACACTGCGTCTGCAGAGGTATGTGATTTCATGCAGTGCCAGCTTGGCTTCTTTGTTGCTAGGCTTGGCAAGCTTGCAGTAGTCCATGTGATGGAGATTTTTTCACTTTTGAACATTTTCAATAACATTTTTGTCCCATAGTAGAACTTATTCTCTTCTTAAAGTGTAGAGAATAGAATTAATATATTGAATCAACAGACACTTGACACAGATTGCTTTAGATTCATGGTCTCATCAACCAGAATCGGGCTAATACAAGCCCATGCCTGTCACCCAAGTCTTTCAACAGAGGCAAAAGGACACAAAGCTACTTTTGCCCCTATGTGATTCACTTCCCCCATCCAAACTGCTTGGATTTAGTCATAAAGCTTTAGCTTTTTCTGATGCTGCTGATGCATTGGTCAGTGTGAGAGCTAGGACAACTCAGCCAAAAAAAAAAAAAAGAAAAAAGAAAAAACCTACAAAAACAAGCCACCATCAAACCCACCCCCAAACAACCAAAAACTGCAGAGGGGTCAGAAAAAAAAAAAAGCCTTTAGCTAAGTTTTTGCCTTTATACTTAAATACCTGAGTGTAGAGGGGTGTTAAGAAAATCTTGGTGCTCTGTCACAATGTGTTTGCTCCTAACTATTTATTTTCTTTGACTCATTTTTTTTGTTTATTTATTCTGTCCTTTCCAATAAAGTGGTGCCTTCCAAGCACCTGAACACTTCCATAGGCTTTGGTTCTAGAACATGAAAAGCTGATGGAGGGGCTTTTCAGCTGAAACAGCACCGTTCTGATTTTCTGAAAGCTGTATTTTCATTATATATATTATATATATAAACTGGGTAGCCTTTCTGCTATTTGGTTCAGTTAGTTTGATTCAGTTAGACAATTAGTACAATGATACTCAATTTGTTATTTTTATTTGGTATTGCTGCAAGTCCTTAAAGCCAAAGTATCTAGATGAATTCAGTATAAAACAGAAAACAAGTTCCCTGCTTTTAAACTGTAAATTATGAGAATGTATCTGAGAGATTTACTTTGGATTTTGTCTTCAAATGAGACATGGAAAATTGATAAATGTAGAGACATCAAGCTATTTGACTCCAACTTGTTCTGAATGATTTATGTACTGTTCCCATATCACTGCATCAGAATGCCTTATAAAGTAAAGTGCAAAAGCACTTGATTTCAGAAAAACTCCAAGATCTTTCTAGAGTATTTAGGAGCCTAAATAATGAGTGGAATTGTGCAAAGTAACTCACCATGTGTGGAAATCAGTCACAGGTTGCTTGTTGACTCTAGCAGGTTGTAGGTCAACCGCTGGAACCGGTTGCTCAAAGAGGCTGCAGTCTCCATCTTTGGCTACAGTCAAATCCTGACTGTAAACTCACCTGAGCAACCTGCCACAGTTAACAGAGGAGAGGAGTTGGGTCTCCTAAATTGAATAGTGTATTTATCTTGGCATAAATTCGGCTTTCCTGGTTTATTTTGATGAAATAAGTAGTATAGGCATGACTTCAGGATCATTCTAGCAGGGGTAAAGAAAGTTTAGAAACTTCTGTTTAGTGTGTGCTTCATATAAGGGGGAATGAGATTTTCCCTCTCCGCATATAATTATTGTTTCCACTCTACACATGGTAGAGACAGGCATCCTGGTTTGACTGCCCTTGTAGGTGACAAGTTAAATGTATTACCAGATGATAACTGTTGGATTTACTCTGTGAAATAAGTCAGTCTTACTCCAGTTGTCACTGGCCAGGGGAAGCTCTTCTCTGTCTGCTTCCACAGCTGGATGTAATGCACATTCTTGCTGATAATATCAGCAAAGAGATGAAGCATGGAAATATCCTGGCACAGAATTTCCTAGGTATTTCAGCAAGTTTCTTTGAAAGATTTACCTGTGCCATCTGCAAGAGCACAGAAGATTTATGTTTAGCACTGTAAATCTTGTAAACTCAGACTTAAACTGAAGGGTACATGTGGTTTATGGTCCTCTCAGAGCTCTTGCATGAGATCTGAAAAGATATCATATCTAAATAACAATGCTGCCTATTTTCAAGGAGAAACAGTACGTTACAGCTCCTTTCCAAAAAGCAAGAATTGCTTGTGATCCAGCGGCAGTTTTGATTACAGTCTCTAAAAAAGGACAGGCAATTAGCCTGCAATAGTGAGTTGTCAGATTATTTTTTTAAGACTTGGAGCCCTGGGATCTTAAGAGTGTTCTGCTTCATCTGGAAATTCCCATTGTTTATTCCCAGTGCACAGAGTGGGAAATTGTACGAGGCAATTCTGTTTTTAAAGGAAGTGACATTTCTGCTCTTCCAGAGATACAAGGGGACGGATGTGAAATGTGCAGGTGAAAAAAACCTGCGCAGGAGTTAGTCCTCTACCTTGCAGGCCTCTTCCCCAGCTTTGTGTAGCTCCAGCTTATTACTCATATAGACAATTAAAAAAAACCCCAAACAGTAGTTCAAATGGTTTTCCTGATTTGCTTCACAGTGAGCCTGGGTATATCCCCTATCTTGTAAAGGTCTGCATGGAAAGTCACATACAACTGCACTTGAACTTTGGCAGGTTTAGGGTAGCTGTCTGGTCACTTAAAGAGCCTGATTTCTAGACAAGCTAAACTGCATTACCTGAAGCACTGGATTTACTTCATTTTTAAGGTTCCCCATCCCCCTGTTAATCATGTTATGCACAAATTAGTCCTTCAAAGAGTAATTTGAAAACAGGGGCTTATGTGTGACAAGAACATAGAATGTGAAATGTGTGGTACTTTTGTATTCAGTTAATTAGAAACTTGAGATCTCTCATTACTAATAAAGCTTCAGGTTTCTGTTCTTTGAAGCAGACAATTTTCCAATCAGGCATAATTACTGAGAAAAGCTCCTTGGCTGGATCCATTAAGCTCCCCTCCTGTTTTTTGGGGTTTTTTGGTTTTTTGTTCCCCCCCTGCCCCCCCCTCACATCTTGGCCTGGAGACAGTAAAAGATATGGCAAATCTCCAATAATTACCTGAATGGCAGACATTGAATAGCTTTATAATGTATCTGAGTGAAGGTTATTAAATCTGCTATACTGAGATTTTCAGCCACAGCTATTTTATGCTCTCACTACATAGAACTTTAAAAATTCTCTGTGCAAAAGGAAAAATATTGTTTTCCAAATAGATGTTATTGAATTCTCCCTTTGTATTGATGCTGGATATAATTCATGCCAAATTCTTATAAAGTGCCTGCCCTTGAATGGTTTTCTGGGTAGACCACCAAATGTAAATGCCTCCTTATTGTTACAGAAATTATGTATTTCAAGTGTCTTCCTCGGAGCTCATCACTTCAGAAGCATTAGCACCCTTGTCTACTTTTAATCTGCCTTTTTATGTTCTTTATTATAACTCAGAGTCCAGAATTAATTTCCTGGGTTTATAGGTTGGTGTAAAACTGCTGAAGTAAAATTACCATGCCTGAGAATTTAGCATAGGATGTACTGGTGAAACAAATTCTTTTTGGAACAGACCAGATTTTATTTTTCTAGGATGGTGTAGGAAAACATGAGAGGAATGATTTGTGATAAGACCTGAAAGAAGAAACACTGCAGGCATTGCTGCCATTGTAGAAGACTATTATAAATGACTTCAGAAAAGCAATCCAGCATAATTCTGAGCATCAAGATGCATAAAAATTTTTTGGTTTATGCATTACTGAGTACATCACGATGGCATAATATCCAGGTGTCTTATGCATGGCTTTTCAAGGTCTCTATTATGGTACTAACAAAAACTGTTGTTGGAAAAGGACTTAAAATATCTTTGTGTATCTACAAAGAGTGCATTAGCTGGTGTTAGGCAGGGGTCCAGCTTAATGTAAAGTGGGCTTAAAATTCCTATGGCTTAAGCAGTATTTCATGTGGTTTAAAATAAACAGCTTATAGTCGTGCATATAACTTTGCAGCGTGCTTCTGAAGCTCTAGTTTAAATTCAGTGGTGAAAACCACTGGACTGTGGAATAGATTTCACTTAAAATCCAGACTTCTGGGCCTAGGAGATTAGATCTGACTCATTGTAAGGAAATAATCTGTTTAAATCTATCTCTTTTTTGTTTGTTTGTTTTTGGTTTGGTTTTGTTGTGGTTTTTTTTTTTGGTTTTTGTGTGTGTGTGGTTTTTTGTTTTGTTAGTGGTTTTTTCTTGTTTGTTTGTTTTTTGTTTTGTTTTGTTTGTTTTTATTGGGGGGTACCCAAAAATACATGCAGGTTCAGGAATGAAGGCAAGAGTTCTTCTGTCCCAAAGGTGACTGACTTTTCTCAGAATGTTATTGAAATACTGAATATTGAACTTCTGCGTTGAATGGATGTAATCAGTGACAGAGCAGAACTAACTGTTCCATCGCTATGTGTATGGATAGTTTGAGATGGGAAATTGCAAACCAACATGAAGGGATCAGTTTTTAGACATTTTGTTGTGCCAGTGCCAAGAATACCCCATCGGATTATCCTTTTAAGTAACTTTAAATTCCTCCTGATGTGTGTGTTCTCTCTCTCATATTATTATTTAATATAAAGCAGACAACAGAAACCTTGTTGATTTGCCTAGCAAGTACATTTGTGGTTTTTTCCCAAATTTTCTCCAGTTTAAATGTGCCATTTTAAACCCCACAAGCATGACTGGTCTGGTACGTTTGGTACAAAGTGTTGACAGCTCTCCTAAACAATACCTTAATGGTTAGAAAACTGACTCAGAATGTTTGAGGGGGGAGGTAAGATGCCCTTCAGCCCGTGCTCACACACATACCTTGTGCTGTCTCGTTGTCCCCTGGGCATCCTTCCCACCATGCCCAGTTATTGCTGGCTGCCTATTGGTTTCACCTTCTGACCACCCTTGCTGCTGCTTCCAAGGGAATAAAAGAAAACGGCCAACAGAGATGTAATATCCAGTAGCTTGTACAAAAGTTGGTCTTTCAAGACAAAGCCTTTCTTCTGCTGAAGTGTCTGTTAGCTGTCTTGGCCTTCCTCTGAACTGAAGGGAGCTCACTCTCTGGGTGATCTGGTGGAACTGCACAACTGCACGATTCGCTTGTTATTGCTAAAGGAATCGTTACTGCTAATCCACTGACCTGTGTTATATCAGAGTTTACTCCAAAAGCATCTTCTGGGAAAAAAAATAAATCTGAAAATTCTATTTCCATCCTTCACTCAAAAGAGTAGCTTCCCAATGTAGTTAAACCTTTTATTGTTCAGATAAGAGTCTGTGGGTTTTGCATTAGCTCAAAACCCAAAATGCTCAACCATGAGCTATAAGAATTCTCCTTTGGTGTTTATTTCCCCTTCAAGAGTTACAGCCTTAGTGTTTCTGTGGGGGTTTTTACCGGGGACTTTTTTTTCCCCCCATGATTGTCATGCTTTTTCTCTCTGCAAAGTCAGAATGGCTTCATGGGTATTTGCTTGAGTGAAAGCAAAGGGCCTCAAGAATTGCCTTGTAAGTTTTAATGAGCTGCAGTCTTCCTGTGTCTTCCTCAGTTTTGAGTCCAAGACTGATCTTTGTTCAGCAGAATTTCAAATGGGTTTACTCACTGAAATGAAATCCTACTGGGAGAACCCACTGCTAGCCTCTGCTTTGTCTTTGTCTGTGCCCAGTATCATCTGCAGGAGTAGCAGAATTACACTTGTTGGGTAACTGCAGGTTTCAAACAATGAGTGCCTGACCTTAGGCTGTGCTCCTCCTACCTCCAGAAGTGTTGGGATGTAGATAGATGCTTTAGATACATCCCAGTTTTTGAGCTCCTTATTGAGGCTATGATAGGCTATCTGCTTTTGTTACCTTCTTTCTCTGAGTTTGAAATGCATTTTTCCTTGAGCTTGGTTCAGGAAATTGGCACATTTCTCGTAGTAAAGGCAGGCATCTCTATTTAGGATTAGAAGATTAATCGACTTAAGTTTGGCTGGCACATATGGCATTGGGTAAACTGGCTTTTATCTGACGTTTCTCTTCTTTCCCATTTAGTCTTGATTTATCATTCAGTGTTCACTATTTCCTCCTGTATTTTGTTGGTTGGTTGTTTATTTTTTTTTCACTACCTCCGAGTATTCTTCTCTGTGCTGTTTTGAAGCTTTTTTAAGGGATAAGACTGTTCAACAGTAGCTGAAGGAATAGTGAAATTTCCAAACCAGTCAGTTTGAAGAGATTTAGGAACAAAAGAAAACCAGACTTTAGAGACCAAGTCACTGAAAGCAGCATTAAAACTAGGAGTGCATAAAAGGAAGGCAAAGTTGTGTATACACCTAAGCCTGAATAATTTAAATTAAGGGGTTCAGGTAAGAGTGAGAAGACTGCAGTGTACCAAAGTAAGCTGCTTCAAAAGTCAGGAAACATGACCTTTGGCCCGGCTGCCTTGCAGGGCTCTGGGAAACATTGTCTTGTCTTCTCTCAATTTCCTTACTAGGGTTTTCTTTGTAAAACATTCCAAAACTATAGGTGACAGCTTTATAATACCAGCTGTAATTGTCTCCTGGTTGATTTTTACATAAAATGAACTTATACCTAAAGAATTTGTCCATTATTTTTCTTTTTGTAGATGTTTATTTCATGGACTGTGTGGATATTTCCTCCCATTTCTTAGTAGTTTTCTAAAGTTTTAGGGACTATATAAATTCAAAGACCATTTAAGCAACATTGTCAACAAACCACATTATCTAGAATTGTAAAAAAAACCCTGCAGATTTGCAGTAAAAGGGAGGTTCTTAGGACTTATTTCCATTTCATTATAGCTGGGAATCGGAGATTTTGTATCAGCTTTGCTTATCAGGAAATAACCCTATGCTAAAAGAGGACCAAATTGCAGTGCCTGTTTAGAATACAGCCAGTGAATAGTTTCCTAGTCAACAGAGAGGCTAAGAAAGATTTTGTGGCTTTTGCAAGCAGAAATGAAAGCAAAACCAGCATTTTGTGTTTTTCCTTCTCTTTAATGCTAAGAAAAAAAAGAGGCAGAGTTGAGCTGATAACTTGGAAAATTGCTGTCAAAGGGAATTTAGCACTCCCTCTTCATCCGTGGTTTTCAGGCAGAGCTGAAGTGCTGCTCTCCTTGTGCTCTTTGAAAACATGAGGCTTTAATATTTGAGCTTGGATCCAGAGATAGGCAGATAAAGGTGTGACTTTTAAGTCATCCTGTACCAGTCCCTTTGTCTTTGCTGATTTTTGCTACATATTGAGCATATGCTGTTTTGGCAGATGAGAGTCTGAGAAGCTTCCCCAAAAACCTCCAGATAGCGTATCATGAATGTTCTGATACGCCTGGGTCACCCTGCACAGAGGTTTGCACTGCCAGGTGCTGCCTTAGTATGGGCCACTTCATCAGTAGTTCAATATCATGTTCAGACTACTAAAAATTATCCATATTTTGTTTAATGGCAGCTGACTGGGCAAACCTGCCAACTCCTCCAGCTTTCCTGAGACAAGGGTGACCACACAATATGGGTCAGTTTCAGAGTGTGCTTGGAGACTGTGCCACAGCTGAACCAGACATCTCTTGCTGAGTCTTACCTTTTCCACATTTTTTTGCAATTAGAATTAGCTGGGAGGCGAAATGAATGAAATGAGAACATGCAACTTCTTAATGAATTAGATTCAAGATAATTAATTGGCTAATTACAGGAACATGTTAATTCCCCATCACTGGAACTACCTTCCCCCGATGGCATCTTTGGTAACTGATGTCTTTATTAATGGAAGTGTTGATCTATTCCTCCCCTAAAGTCACAGCAAACCCGTATCACAACATGCCCAGCAGCTGCTGTCCTCCTGAGCACCATTATATAATGGGGACCCCAGTTTGGGCAGTCTCTGAAGTGGAGGGATATAAATAGATTTATTTCCTACCTGTTGGTGAAGTAGGCCAGAGCTATTTTTCATATATTTTCATAAATTAGGCCAATGAGACATGGAGAAGGGATCTAGTCTTATCCCAAATGACTTTCTGGAAGACGAGCGTCTTTGGCTGCTTGTGAGGAAATCAGCAGTGATTTGCCAAACTCTGAGATGCTGAAATTCATATGAAGAGGTTATTAAGATTTTTGTGACATACTTTTTTTTTCTTGGACTAAGGCCTATGTTGATCCCAGTGGATGTTTCTTGGCTTCAGTTTGTTGTATTGTACATTCTACATTGACCTTTCCTCTACCCATAGATCAACTGCTTCAGGACTCTTTAAATGCCCCCATACTGTAACTTCCTAGTGTTTCACAGCACTCTGCACACTTATTCTCATTTGAGCCCTCCAAGGCTACTTGTAAAAAGGGGAGCAAAACACAGAGCCCAGGGTGGATGTGCACCTCCTTTCTGGGATCCTAAACACACAGGGGCATCTTGGTGTCTGTGACTATTGTGGTTCCACAACTTCTCCCCAGCAAGCAACCAGATTTCCAAAGGCTAACATCCCTCTTTCTTATCTCTTTGTGACTCCTTAACTATCCTGTTAAGAACAAGAAAAGGCTGACACTGAGCACCTATTAGTTAGTGCTTCACACCTAGTGTGAGTGATAACCTGGCAGTAACTAGTGACTACAATGATGGCAGTGATGCAGAACACCATGTCAGCCAAGCATGACTGAACATCAAAGAGAAGATATCAATTCTGCTATTGAAGTAGCATTGACTTAGATGTGTTCAAGAGTAAAATAGAGGTGATAGAAATAGAGTGCTACCCCCAATATACCCAGTATAATAGGTGGTTTATGGATGGTCAGGTACAACATAGGTACACAGAAAAGAAATTCACGTACCTTCCATCAAGGTCATATTGCTTGTCCTGGTGTACCTGCAGCCAGTCCCCACCAGGTTACAGTGGGGCCTCTGCCCTGATGATTCATTTATGTATGTCTGGGATACAAAGTATGAAGGGTTTATCCTGTTCTGCTGCTGCCTGGCTATGCTTGTGGGAGGCTGCATCCTTTCCTTTCAGCCCACCAAGGGAGAGAAGCATTGAAGAAATGTTACTGTGAAGGCTCAAGCTCAGCTTGGACAGTTCCTCAGGATGGAAGGTGCAGTCCTTCACCTGTTTACAGCACAGCTTTCCTTCCAACTAAAGTCTCTGTTTAAGACGGCAGTTCAGATTTCATGGCACAGTTGATTCCCTTGTCTCTGCTTTAGAGCTGTAGCAGAGACCAAAACAAAGCCCGAAATGATGTTGTGCCAATAGAGTCAGTTGAGTGTCTGTGCAGTTAACATCACCATAAACAAGCGATAACCAGAATCCTCAGCTGACACAGTTTAAGGCTGTTGTATGGCATTTCCAAGGCTGTGCGCTGTCTAATGCCCCCTCTGAGCACAATTACTGTATCAGCTGAATTGAATGTATTGAATAAATATGCTAACTTCTTCTCTTTCTAGAGTTATAACAGTGAAATTTTTAGTAGATTTGAGATGATGTTATTTGTGAAGATGCTATTTCTCCCTTAACTGACTCTCCAGGCACTATTCTGATGTTCAGGAAGATAGATCAATCGATCTTACCTAGTCTGTGCTTTTATCAAGAGGTTGGGTCAGACAATCCTTGAGGTTTTACCTGGTATTCTATGAGACAGAGATTTAGAGAGAGAGAGAGAGAGAGAAAGAGAGGGAGAGATCCCACTGGAAAACAGTTTTTACCCAGGTGTGAAGAAACCTTAGTATTAACTGTTGCTGGTGCTTATATCCTAATAACTTCAGATAACCTTCTTGGTATTCAGGAGAAATACCCAGGAATCACATTTTTGTGCGTGTTAGCACAAAAGATTATAGCTTTGCAATCTGGGCAGCAAACTAGACACTAGAAAACTTCTTCCTGTTTAGATCAGTTATTTGGCAGAATGTATGCCAGCTTGGCTCTGTGCTTAGGTGTGAAATCAAGTGGATTTCCACTTTCCTGTTTTGATGATATTGGAGCTAGCAACTCAGTTGGAATTAGTTCACTTTGTGGAGCTGGATGATTTGAGAGCCTTGCTAACAGCTTTCAGGCTCATAAAGCTTCACATGTTCACAAATATATTTAAGCGCTTTTTTTTTTCCTCTCAGAAAAGTAATCATGACATCTGGGTTTTTCCATTATGCCTTAAGATACAGATGGACTTTTTTTTTTAATCTAAAACCAATCCTTCTTGTAAGTAGCCTGTACATCTGGAATGGTGAAACTAGGTAGAAAGATGCCAATCGTGCCAGCTGAGCCTCTGTTCCAATTCAGTTGTAGGCGATGGCCCATGTGTAAAGGCTGCCTTTCTGATAACTCAATGTCACACGAACAGTGGGAGTGGAGGGCAGAAAATAGGGTGTTTTCTCAGCATAGATCATCCAGCTTCCCTCAAGCAGTCTAAACCTTGACACAGTTGCTTAATTGGTTAAATGTACATCACCAGAGTGCTAAACTGGCGGAATGGTTTCATGATCTGCCAGAATTGGAAGAACTTCTGCTTTCTCATTTCCCAGATGTTTTTCCTGCATGCCTTTCTTCTTCTGCAGAGAAGAACCCGTCAGTTTTCAAGGCCAGCTGGAAATAGGATACTGCTTCCTACTTCCTTATTGAGCAGAGTTAAGTGCTTGGATGTTGTGCCATCTCTTTTGTCTCTGGAAATGGCAGAGCTACATCTAGAGATGTATCTCTAGAATTCTTAACAATACTTTCCTTCAAAATTTTTAGTCTGTAATGGGAGGATAAATCTTGTATGAAAGCAAGTGTATTGCAGTGCGTGGTTTCCTGATGATTAATGAAAGAGTTAATAGTAATTAGCTACTTGCTGTAAATGGAAAATGCTTAAGGATAGAGAAAGCTCCAGCCAAGGAGCTTACTGAAGAGTGTTTTGTGTTTTAGATTAAATAAACTATCATCTCCAATACCTCTGGACATAATTTGGCATCATTGCTGGATTTAGGGTTTGTTCTTTGCTTGAAAGAGCTCTGAACAGAATAAGTACCAAAACCCAAAATACCCTAAAATACTTCATCTAAATGCATTACCCTCCAGGCCTGAGTTATGATATATTTGAGCAGCAGCGAAGCATCCACTAGTGTATCCCAACTGATATTTTGTTTAATAATGGCAATTAAGCATTGCACTTTTTTCATGAGAATGTACCTTGCAATTAATAAGCTGCAGTTAAGTTAAATTGTGAGGAGGGGGCTGAAGTAGCGTCCTCTCGCATCTTCTTTACCTTTAATTAATGTGTTCAAATCAACAAATTGACAGGAATATTTAAGTAGAGACAGGTTTGTTAAAATGCCCAATGAATATTACAGACCATCATGAAAATATCTAGTTAACTGATATGGGCATATTTAATCAACTTTTCCTTAAGAAGCTCTTTGGATGGTCAATCACAATGTTCTAAAGAACAATGATCTTTCTGTGCCTGAACTGACCAAAATTGAGAGTGACTCTGGAACTGGACCAGCACAGTTCACAACGGGATTTGGCCTTTCACCTTCACACCTGGCACCTGTGTATATGATTTTTATGATGCATGTAAATGACCATGTGATGAGTTGTTACAAGTCTATAGGCACACACAGGGTAAACTGTTTGGCTCCCAGTACCCATGTCAGCATTCTACTGCAGTACACTGGCTGTCCCTGGAGGGCTCTGTGGTAGGAGTCTGTCACTGCCATTCTTCTGCAGACGGGGAAGAAACTCTCTGGTCCCAAGGTCCAGCACTTCTAAAATGCACTGATCTCTCCCTTTTTCCTGGAGCCTGGCTTTGTCTCATTTGATGCTGGGATTAGCCTAAGACATGCACAACTTTTTTGCTTCAGAGGATAAGTGCTGCTGCAATAAAATCCATCAAACTCTTTCATGCAGATGAATGTTTCTTTTATCAAGAGCTGGCTCTCAAATATCTTATACTTTCTTTTGGGGGGGGGGAAGTTAGGCTTTGAGTTGTGCATGTTGAGGACTCTGAAGAAATTCACTTTCTTTTCCCCTGAGCTATACTTCTGATATTATCTTCAACCATGGAAATGCAACTGTAATGTGTATAGTTATTCAAGAGGATTGGGGAGCATTCTATCTGCTGAAGTGTGTATGATACATAGTACTTCTCAAATATGAATATTTACAAACCTGGGATGTGCTGTGTACAAATCATTCTTTTACCTGTGCTGTCCCTTCCCAGATGTGACATTATAGTCATAAATCTACCTGAGTTTGCTTTTGCCCTTGAATTTCAGCTTGAACTCTGAATGTAAATCTGCTTGCATAAAAACCCTGGCACCTTCATTTTCCTTGCTGCTTTTTTCCACGCATCTCGTATCTTTTGATGTACTTTCAGCAATTCTACTTTTCTTCCTGATCTCCTGATATTCTTGAAGGGGTTATCTCTGAGCTTAATTCTCCTTCCCTTGTTGTCCTTGCAGTGCTCACGTACAGACAGCATATGCTGTTGCCATATTGTTTTCATTGTGTTATCCTCTGCTGTGTGGCTGGTACCAGCAATGTGAGGTGAGTAGGAGGCTGGCTCCATCACCATCCAGCTTGCTTGATAATGGAGTATTTTTAGATACATATATATGTACCATATACAGGTATATATGTATAGTTGATTATCTCAGACTACTGCTTAGCTTTAATAACCTATGCATAGTTTCTGTCATGTACACCTGTACTGTAGCTCTTTAAGTGTTTTGTTGGTCAGACCTTCGTGTTTCCATGAATGTCAGCCTATCTGAGCTGTGCTGAGAAGCAGAATTTAAGTAGTGGTGCCACTAGAGAAGCAATTAAACTATAATTCATAAATCAGAGGCAATCTGGTAAACTCTGGAGAACTGACCCCTATACTGAGTGCAAGTTACATGAACCTGCTGTTATGTATGTAGTAGTTGGAGCTGTGCTAGCAGAAGTAAAACCATCCTCTTTTTCAGAAGCCATCCTCCTTTCTATGTATTTAGAACTGCAGCATAAACTGTCTTTTTTTAAGTTCTTGTTGTCTAGGTTATAATTTATAAACTTGATACTATTTTTTTAGAAAGTTTAACTTCAGAAATTGGCTTTATAAAATGACCTTTTTGTTCTTGGTTTCCCTTTCATTGCAAAGCCTTAATTGCTGGGAGTTTTGCTACTTGGCTCAGATTTCCAAACATTTTCAGGATGGTGTGATTTGAGACAACGATGTATCTAAAACAGTATGGTATTATTTTATAATTCACTGTGATCTATTGAAAATACGGTTAGTTTTGTACAGTTTCATAATTTCTTCATTAATTTATTACTCTGATCTCCTAGTAGTAACCTTATTTTTTGTGGCACTATCTTATGCAGAATAATTATGCAAATAACTAATTAAAACTTTCAGGCTGGGGGTGTAACAGGAACACAAATTACAGATGATAAAATAAAAACTTAAGTGCAAGTAATGCATAGATGGTACAATGAAGATGAGATGCCAGTAAAGAGTCAACAAGTCTATTTAAAGGTATTTCCTAATACAATAGATCAGTAAGTAAAAGAAATACAGGCTTATTTAAAAACCTGTGTGCACCTATTCACTGCTTGAGGCCACTTAGGGGTAAGAAATCCAGAACAGCATGAAAACTGCTGAGAAAACACAGTTTAAAAAAACAGACAAAGGAACAGTAAGTGCAGTGTTGTTCAGTGCTTAAGCCTGTAGTATGTATGTTGTAACCAAGAAAAGCATATGAGATGATCTTTACTAGGCAATACTTTGCATAACTCTCAGGCAAAATTAAGAGCATAGTTTGATATTCCACTAGAGTGTGAGGGGGGGAAAAAAATGCACCAAGCAGACTGATTCTCCTGTTCACAACTTAAAAATAAAGGGAAACAGGTAAATAAGTGGGGAGAAGCTGATGTCTTGACTGGAGACCACCGGAGCTGTGTAAAAGTGTTTGCTTTAAGCTGTGCCTTGCAAAGTGCAGCCTGTATGGATTTTTCCCCCAAGGTCAAAAGCTGGACAGCTTGGAGGAAGGCTTACAGGTGGCCCTATGCAGGCACTGTTGAAAGATGTTTATTTTTATGAGAGGCTTAAACTAAACATTAAAAGAAACCTCCTCCATAGGAGAGTGATGCGGTGCTGGAGCGAGCGAGCGAGCTGCTCTCTGAGCCCTGGTGGGCTCGCTATCCTTGGAGGTCTTTAAGTCTTGGCTAGTCTGGCATGTGCTGTGCTGACAGTGAGGCAGCTCGTACTCTGGGCAGCAGGTTGGAGTAGATGGTATCTGGTATTCCTTCCAACTGCCATGGCTGTAAAACTGTGAACTGCCTGGAGACACGAGTAGATTCACATAATTTCAGTGAAACCCCCTATTAACCACCTCCCTATTCTCTTGCTGTGACTGGTGTTAAGAGACGATCCACCAGGGAGAGGAGTATGAGACTAGGAAAGCCTACATGGTGCTGGATGGTTTCACTGGTTTTATCCCTAAGGGGTTTTTTTCTTCACCAGTAAGGTTGGAATAAGCAAAAGACCTGGTCACAAGAGGCACCTTAGCAGTTATCAGCAAGTTGACAGGCACTGGAAAGGCAAGATACTTGTCATTGTAGAAACTGTAAATGGTAAATGCAGTTATGTCAAATAATTGAGTATGATTGATGTTAAGCAAGTTTAATTTTATCTTTAACCTGCGATTCATCCTGCGTCAATTTTCTGTGATGTGAACTCATGATCTTCTAAGTCTTTGGGGAGTGAAAAACCTACCTGTTCGTTGTCATTCTCGCATGCCTAATTCAATATGAATCTGGAGAAACAAAGCCCATTAGGAAAACAAGTCTGAGAGCAGAGGTTCTGCACTGTTAATTATCACTTCTATTAAAAATGGGAATGAAGCTGTGACAAGCTGATGCTCATGGGAAGTATATAATATGGAGGAAAATCCACCTGTGATGAGAAAATCCCTGCAGCCCAACTTGGTAACAGAGGCTTTTAGCATTATGCTTCTGTCCTGTTCAGGTTCTGGAAGCAGTTATCACCAGTACCACAAGGGAGGGGTCATGTCTCCTCTTGCTTGTGGGAGAAATCCAGTAAGGAAGTGCCACTGCCAAGCACATCTGTCTCCTGGTTAGTGGGGTTTAACAGCTTCTTTTAGCAGCTTTTTACTGTCATCAGTTATGTTACTTGGTGATGAGAAGAGTGGTCACCTCTGAGGGGGTGTTCCAGGGGAACTGCCCAGCTGGATGTGGGCTCAGCACAGGCTGGCTGCATGGACTGGTGCACTGCCATTTTCCTGTTTTGGAAAGCGTGATACTGGAGGTTCAGTGTAATTGAAACTATGGGTTTTCTGGTTTTGTGCACAGTTTCAGGTTGTACATAGCTCTATCCCAGACTCTCACAGATCTTTTCTCCATATTACAGCCTCTATTCAGTGTTATTTGTTTCAGACTTGAAATACCCTCTTGTGCCGTTTTTGCTTTTAACTTTCCACTTCCTCACCCTTGTTCTTTCCCTCACAGCATGTGCCCTCCTCAACTTTCATTCTCTGGTTAAAAAGTAGAACAACAAGAAAAGCCCCCTCCTAGTGCAGTTGTGGTTATTAAGCAGTTGCTAGCAGTTCATCCAGCACTGAAGAGAAAGTTTAGTCCTGAAGAACTTCCTTGGTCAGTCCTGAGAGCAACCATTGCACTTCTGCAAGTCTAGTAGTGATCTGTGATGTTAAGAGGAGGCTGCTGATTTGGTGTTGCTGCTGTGGTTCCTGTAACTATGTTGGTTACAAATACAAATCTAGAGAAGTAGATGAAAACCAGTTAATTAGAAGGAAAAAGTGCAATAGAGCCTGTATGAATTCCTGTCAATGATACTTAATTACTGTGAGAGGTTTTTATTAACTTTTCATTAATTATATACTGCCTTAGTTACATACTATCCCATTTCAGACAGTGTGCATGTAGTGTTACATGGTTCCTTTATTAATTGCTGGTCTTCTCAGGATTTGTGGCTTGACAGGAGGCTTGCTTTAACTTTGATCTGTGTCTGTATCATGAACACCATCATGAGGTCCAGAGTAAAGCAAAGGCCTCTGTCTGGGGGGTTGTGTTAGCTTCAAGAGACAACGTGCTTGCTTGCAGCTACAGCTGGCCTGGTAAAAGTCAGTAACGATGGCTTGGATTTCTGGAACCACTGCATTTTTTCGAAGTTGACAATGTGAATTGTGCTAGAGGCTCACAGAAGGCTGGGAATCACTAACTCAAGACACTCCTCTTAAGGGGAAAAAAATGTGTGGGGTGGTCCTGCTTTTCTGCATAAGCTGTCCATGGGTCCTTAGTCCCAACAACACCCCTACCATTGCCAACGTGCCAGGAGATGTTGATAGAACAAAGATAGTAGCTCCTTCACAAGAATCAGAAGAATTGAACTAAGGGGAAAAATTATGATGAATTATAGAGGAGTTTGTTATAGCAGAAAAATTTGTATTGTGTCAGGACAAAGGTTCATCTGCCGGTTACTTCCCCGCACTCACACAGCGAGGAAGCGGCAGGCTGAGGATCTGAGCTCCTTATTCCCAGCTCCCTGTGCAGCACTAATAGAAAAGCATCCAAATTTCTGTATTATCCAAACCAACTAATGAGACAGTTGTGGTTCACCTATCATTATACAGAATGTTTCTCTAGTGACAAAAATAATAACTGGTAATTAGCCAGGACTTTCAAAAGCACGCCTAGCTGGTGAAGAACTGCTGGGAAACACAAGTGAGATATGAAGCCAAATTAATTAGCAGGCAGAGGGCTTAGGGTGGAATTGTAGTGGTGCAAATGGGAAGGGACCTAAGCTCATTGTCACCAAATGGCTGTTACTTTAACTGGAGATCGCCCCTACTTTACATGGGGGCCCTAAACCATCAGTTACTTAAATATCAGATTTACTAAATTACTTGCAGTTTGTTAGTTGTTTGGGTGGTGGTGGGGTTTTTGTGGTGGTGGTGGGGGGGGGGGTTGTTTGTTGATTTTTATT